>JAPQNM010000038.1:21942620-21945120 GCA_029783475.1 Metacarcinus magister
ACACACACACACACACACACACACACACACACACACACACACACACACACAGACACAGACACAGACACAGACACAGACATACACATACACATACACACACACACACACACACACACACACACACACACACACACACACACACACACACAGTTACATAAACATAAACTGGAGAGAGAGAGAGAGAGAGAGAGAGAGAGAGAGAGAGAGAGAGAGAGAGAGAGAGAGAGAGAGAGAGAGAGAGAGAGAGAGAGAGAGAGAGAGAGAGAGAGAGAGAGAGAGAGAGAGAGAGAGAGAGATTAATAGAAAAACGTTGCACCGTTTAATCTCTGAGATGGACGTCACCGTGATTCCAAGGTAACATTGATACAGATTCATTCAGACTCCTTGCACGTCACTTCCCATCCTCTTCCTCCTCCTTTTAGCAGGAAACTTTAAGACATGTTTTGGGAAAGTCATTGGGGAATTATAGAAAGAAGCAGAAGCACTAGAGATCAAATTTCTCCCTTAGACTTGAGACGGGGAAAGGCGGACTGTGAGGATTGGGTACAAGACAGGAAATCAAGTAACATGATCTCAAAAAACTAAGGTGTGGAAACTGTACCTCGAGCGTTTTCGAGTCCAAGGGAATAGGAAGTGCACTCAACGTTAGAAAAAATGGCTTACACTGGATGGATAAGATGATGATGCCAAAGGGAGTATGACATTATCAAAACAACATTGTAAAAGGTGAAAATATATATATGAAAAGAGGGAATTATTCATGGACACAGATTTTTGTTCGTGTAGTTAGGTATCTATTTTACTTACAAGTGCAAAGCGATTCTCTCTTCTCCAACAACTTAAAAAAAGAGGAAATCATTATCACTATTATCAGATGATCCACGAATATCTATATAAAAAAAGATCACAATTTTCTGACAGATTATTAATATATGCAAATACCACTCATGCAAAAATATCTTTATAACGTTAATTATGCAGCCTGGCGTGCTGGATAAAGACAGATAATTCATTAATAATTTATTGTAAACATAGGATTTCCTAATGAAATTCTCGGTGTGGAAAAAAATATATCAAGAGTTTAAAAGAATAAATTTGATGCATAATGCTGTAACCAATCGTTAATATAAAAATGTTTATATTTTCTAATAATAAATATCTAATGAAAACAGCACCAGTGAAAGCAATGGCCAAGGAAATTACCAGTCTATTCTAGTTCTTAAAAAAATCAAACTACATAAGTGATAATGACGATCCCATTCAGCGAAAAGTGTGTACCATTATTATTATTATTATTATTATTATCATTATTATTATTATTATTTTTATTATTATTATTATTGTTATTATTATCATTATTATTATCCTGTCATCATTAACATCACCATCATCATCCTTATGAGCCGCACGTGCTGCACGCACACACCACATGGGTTGTGGAAGCCAAACACTATCCATGCAAACCCAACACCACTCATCTCACCGTGTGTTGTAACTCCCTCTGAGGTGCCTTTGTACCATGAATGGGGAACAACACTTCACACATTTGCCTAAACATTTTCCTCGCCATAAAACCTTTTTTTTTGGCTCTGCTAAACTAACTTCCTTTACACATGAATAGAAAGAATATCATGTTCGTCTAAAATTTCATAATGATTACTAACAAATACTTATCGTTTGGTATACTAACAATGGAGAGGTGTAGCCTGAATGCACAAAGAAGCTAGGGCACGATAACCAGCACATCCTAAAGCAGTCTCTACCGTTATTAAGAAGAAAAAAAAAACATGGAAACAGGAAAGCATACCTTTGTCTCCTGCCACAGAAGCCTGCCATCACTACGCACACATCTGTGGAGAAGAAAAATAACCAGTGTTACGCAATATCATTTTGTGGCAGATCACGTGGCATGAAAAACAATTCTCAACCCAAGATACCGTTGCAGGTGACCAAACAATGATGTAAGGATTCATTAGATGTGATTCTAATTGCTGGCGCGGCCTTGTGTGGCGGATAAGGAACGTCCTACGACAGCAGACCAATGGAAACTCACGGATTTATAGCTCCAAGAAAAACCATACAACTCACAATAACTTCAACCATGTCGTATTCTTAGCAACAGATACATACAAGAGTAGTGAAGACTCCCCACCTACCTATGTTAAATTAAAGAACATGGGATGGAAATATCGTTCACATCATTTAGCATAATCAAGCCGTGAGATTAGATGAAGGTGAGGGAGGAAGAACAGGGTAGACTGAGTTACCAGGTAGAACATGTGATTAGGGAAGGACAGAAAGAGTGGCAGGAAGCAGGGATGAGTGACACTTGACGGCTTGGGAGGCTCATGAGAGGAGCAGGAAATAAGTGAGTCCCAGAGGACAGTCAGGATAAAGGACAAGGTGACAGAATCATGAGGAATGGGTTGGTGAAAAACTCCAAGTAAAGAAGATATGATAGTAATACAAGTAAACTAAGTACTTTTTTTTCTTATTTCTT
>JAPQNM010000038.1:21950120-21962620 GCA_029783475.1 Metacarcinus magister
GGCTGATTGGTGTATGTCGAAATGATGACATCACTATTCCCAGGAGCAATGATGTTAGGGTGAAGTGGCACTCTCACAAACTCCTCTCAGCCGACTGTCTTCCTCTCACGCAAATGCAGCTAACTAGAACACTTTACAGGAGACAAGTATATATCTGAAGGTGGCGTGTAGTATGTGTCCTCACCACCACCTTCCCTCTCCACGCTCTATCAAACACTAACCATCTATGAATCAGTCTAACATGGCTTCGAACAGTCTCAGTCTCAGTCGTACATGAATTATGAAACGTTTTTTTTTTCTCACTAAGATTACTGCTACTAACAATTTTTTTTTTTTTTATGTAAGATGTTTTAAATAGTAGAACAGATACAGGAAACTTAACCTGGATACGTCATGATACTCCGACAACTGTACGAGGAGTGAAAAAAAAACAAAAACATATTCCTCATCTTTTATTCACAGCGTCGTGTTATATTCAGTACTAAGTAAAGTTCAATAGTAATTTTTTTCCGGATATAGAAGACTTTATATTATACACCAATCTATATAATTGTGTCTCCTTTAGAAGCGATGGTGTGATGTGAAGTGTTGGTTCGGTGCAGTGAAGCTTCAATTAGGCTCAAGACTCAAGGCCAGTCAGGCACGCCAACCTCCCAAGGCAGACACATGGAAACAAATAGTAATAACATAAGACGGCTATTTCCTACCAACATACACACAAACACACACACAAATGCACAAACACAAACACACACACACACACACACACACACACACACACACACACACACACACACACACACACACACACACCCATACACACAAACACAAACTCTGCAGGGTATCACTACATCGTTACCTTCTCTTAGTAACTTGCCAACGTCACAGTCAGGTTTCCGCTGGTGGCCGCAGTTGCAGTAGAAAGCTGCGTCTGCAAACTTGATGAGTCGAGGAATCATAGACAAGTTTGTTTCGACGCGCTGTCAAAGCTTTCCATTGTCGAAGATAGTTTACTTTGGTTCTTACTTTTTTTTTTATTGTTATTATCAAAGAGAGATTTCCGCTGAGCTGCCATCATCTTACACACACACACACACACACACACACACACACACACACACACACACACACACACACACACACACACACACACACACTGAATGTGGTAATTTTATAAATAAAGACATTCCTAAATTTCTTTCTTGCCTAAATTTTCAGAAAAATATTTAAATATTGAGAAAAAAAACTTTCTTGTTTTAGACAGATGGACGTTGGGCTATTTAGGATCCTTTGGTGGATGTATGCGGTGGCATAAAACTGCCTGATTACTAAGAAAACCAGAGACTTGAAGCGGAGGACGATGATGAAAAGAAGCCGCCTTTGATGTGTAGGGGAACCAATCCAAGCTGTATGAAGAAAGAAGTATGGTCGTGTGCTGCTGCCGGATGTAATATGAAGGAAAACTTTGCCAGTGGTTTCGTTATTTTTACATGACCAGATCATCGTCGTCACCATCATTTCATCGTCACCATTTTGAGGTTACCACTATCGAGCCTCTGACACGAGACACAGACACATAATGGAGGTTACGTGTTTATTTCCGTCACCAATCGAGTAGTATTTTTAAAGTTGTTAAGATTTATGATGATCCAGGATTTTCCAGGAATTGTATTGTGTTGCACTGTTCCAAGGCTGCCAATCATTAAACAATTTTCGATCTTAAATTCATGGTGGTTGGTGATATCTCTCCCACCATTCCATTATTTCAACCAGTAGAATATCAAGCTTCTGTACCAAGCTTAGTGGCTTTTGAAGAAGTAATCTAATTGAATATGAGAAACAGAACTTTAAAAATAAAGGCGTTTTGACAATTTTTCCTTCCTTGTCTTTTATTTCCTTTAAGCTGCACCTCCTCACATCAGTAAAGAACATCGAGAGACTGCTCCTCCCAAACTTAAGTCACTGTTAGGACTTTTGAAAATTTAAGAAGCATGTGAGTAAGGATTTAGGGCAAATAATGACTGCTTTGTGTCGCGTGCTGAGGCTTTGTTCATTGTGGTCTGTGAAGGTTTGTTTCCGGCATCAGTGTGACTCATGTGGTGCTTTATGTATGATGAATATATGAAAGCAGCTCGAAGCAGGTAAATCCGTAGTTGTTGTTGTGCGAGCGGAGAAATACATTAAGGGAAGCCAATCAGGCGACAGACTCTAATGCTCAAGTGAGGCGTGACCTGATAAAGTTAACGACACAAAAAAACCCTTTCTCCTAAGGGCTTCAATATTCCCTACACAAATTTAATCACTTT
The DNA here is from genome assembly GCA_029783475.1 of Metacarcinus magister. Taxonomy (NCBI): domain Eukaryota; kingdom Metazoa; phylum Arthropoda; class Malacostraca; order Decapoda; family Cancridae; genus Metacarcinus; species Metacarcinus magister. The sequence goes on from JAPQNM010000038.1 coordinate 21,952,427, forward strand.
ACGGTAACATACTCCACACTCTATATATCCGGGGGGGGGAGAGGAGGAGGAGGGAAGCCAACCTGTGTTGCAGAGTGGGAACAAAACAACTGGCAGAATATCTGTACGTAAGTCCCAATTTCAGCTAAAAGAATATATATATATATATATATATATATATATATATATATATATATATATATATATATATAAGTTATCTTTAGACTCTAAGCCCCTAGATAAATTAAATTGAAAACCATCTCAGTGCGCTCAACTTGGCTGCCTCACATACATTAAGGGAAGGCGCGTAGAGGCATGGTGGGTGTGGAGGTTAAGTAGACGTACATTCCATAAGAGCCACTGGCAGCCATGCGGACCAGATGTCCCTAATGTTGGGTTTATTCTGCCAAAATACCTTTTGCAGGGAAACGTCTCGTTCTGTCCTGAGAGGAGGGATGAAAACGGGTACAAATAGTTTCATACTCAGGCCACTGGTACACAAAACATTTCATACCCAAGCCATTTCAGCACCAGACTCTTTAGTAGTCAGTACTTAACCTCCACAGACCATTTGTGACTTAAACCATTTCATGATCAAGACATTTCATCCCCCAAACCACTAAGGTATATCTGGGAAGCACGCAAATTACCCCAAAAAACCGCGTCCCGCAGCTTTTTGTCCGGGACTATACCCTCTCAACACTGGTTTATAAGGACCCTAAAGTCGCATCCCGCAGGTTTTGGCCCGGGACTATACTCTTTCGAAACTTGTTTAGAAGGGCCCCAAAGTCGCGTCCTGCAGGTTTTTGCTCGGGACTATACTCTTTCGACTCTTGTTTAGAAGGGCTCCCAAGCCGCGTCCTGCAGGTTTTTGGCCGGGACATTTGTTTATAAGGGCCCCAAAGTCGCGTCCGGAAGGTTTTGGCCCAGGACAACTCTTTACCGGTTAATATTATAGTAATCATAAAATGGAGTCAAGATTCGTGTTTTTCATGCAGTAGAACCTCTATAGACAAACTTTTGTGAGATTCAAAATTTGAAAATAATCACGCAATTTTCGTGGGTTTCGTGGAATTTTTTCTAAAAGTCGCGGTTTATTAAGTAACAAAAAAAACATGAGGCTTACGTAAAAAACGCTCGTGCTTTAGAGTTATAATGTAATGACAATGGAATGTAAGCAATTGGAAAAATGTCACATTTACTATTTAAAAAAAACATTAGAATTTTTCCATTTTTTCTCCAAAGCTATAGAAGACATTGGAAAGCTTATTACATAATCTGATAGACTTTGTAAAATTCTACAGATTTGTCTCTAAGCATATTTGATTTAAGACTAATAGTTTTCCAGTAAAATGACATAAATATTTTTGTCGTAAACTTTGGTAGATATTTTTGGGGCCAAAAAATGAAGAAAAAAAATTTCCTTTGCAGAAACGTGACACATGAATTAAAGTTGTACACCTTCAATAAGCAATAACAAGATATTATGAGTAAGTTTTCTTGAATGATGCATGATAAAAAAAATATTAACAAAATGAAATGATTTGAGACTGGCGCGGAAATGGCTTGAGTATGAAATGTCTTGTGTACCAATCGCCTGAGTATGAAATGACATGTAACCGATACAACGCAGGATCCAGGACGAAGGGACCCACGCCATAGATCCTAATAACATTATCGTCAGCCTTGGAAGCCTCGAGCCAAACCATATTGAATAGCAGCAAGTCCCTGTTACTTTGACGACAACGCATCCGATAATCCACTTACGCAGCGGGATTCAAACGTGATCCAGGAATAAAAAAAATCAAACAACTGACAGGCAAGCTGATGAAGAACGAATCCGACAAGCTCCTGTAGAGAGGAAGCGGGCTGCTATTCTGTGCCGCCCTGGCCAGACAGCGCTCCATTCTCTTCCTACGTCAGGTAATTGACTGATTAGAGTTTTCCACTTGCTTTGCAGTTTCCCGAAGAAAAAAAATAGAGATGTCCAATAAGACCAGTGAAGGAGTGATGTGCAGTCAATTGAAAACACACGTGAAAATACAGTAATAGGTGATTGAATCAAACTTTGGGGAACATGCACTTAAATGGAAGGAAATGAAAGCAGACTTAGATGAAGAGGCAATGACGAGCCAACTCAGTTAACACGACACTCACCTCAAGACACACGGGGGAGAAAGTTTGGCTTTGTTTGAAGACAAACTGATTAACTGTGATCAGATAAGAAGTCGTAAAACGACTTTTCAGTGGATGCTCATGATTCTTGGGAGTGAGGAGGAGAGAGATGAAATGGAGGCAGCAAGGTGGAGAGTGTGGAGTGTGGAGTAGCAAGGGCACGCTTCAACGGACTCCCTACCTAGCGTCAGGCAGCTCACGTCAGACTCTCAGGTCCTTAGAAGTATTGATTATTCGGAAGGAGAGAGGCAGTCCACCTGCTTCTCTCTCTCTCTCTCTCTCTCTCTCTCTCTCTCTCTCTCTCTCTCTCTCTCTCTCTCTCTCTCTCTCTCTCTCTCTCTCTCTCTCTCTCTCTCTCTCTCTCTCTCATGAGGTCTAAGTGAGTGTGTTTATCTAACTAATGTAGCATGCTAGTGTGTGTGTGTGTGTGTGTGTGTGTGTGTGTGTGTGTGTGTGTGTGTGTGTGTGTGTGTGTGTGTGTGTGTGTGTGTGTGTGTGTGGGGTGTGTGTGTGTGTGTGTGTGTGTGTGTGTGTGTGTGTGTGTGTGTGTGTGTTTGTGTGTGTGTGTGTGTGTGTGTGTGTGTGTGTGTGTGTGTGTGTGTGTGTGTGTGTGTGTGTGTGTGTGTGTGTGTGTGTGTGTCTGTCTGTGTGTGTATGGGGGGTGGTAAGAGGGAGAGCAAAGATTGAAAAGTGTGGTTAAGGATGTTAGGATGTGAATTAAAGGTCAAGTTGGTGGTTGTTGCTCTGGAGTTCGCAAAAAAAAAAACGAAGCCATAAAATAAAATCAACGAATAACAACACACAGAAACACTCTCCTACACGGCAGCAAAAAGTTGAGAAACACTGAAATAAAAATAATAATAAAAAATAAATAAAAAATAAAAAATGTGCCGAAAAATAGAAACATAAGTAAATGAAAGCATAACATTTTATCTTATCGATGCAATGATACACTTAAATAAAACAAATGATAAAGGAAGGAATTAAGTAAGTTAATGACCTATAATAGAAGCAATGGGGAAAAAAAAATCAAGTGATGAATATATAAATGATAATTGTGATAGGAAGTTGAAAATAAGTGCAATGCGCCAAGATAGATAAAGCAGCTTCGGTATCAGGGACAGAAAAATTGTTTTCATCACCACCAACACCACCACAGTCACCACCACCATCACCACCACCAGTCACCACCACCACCACCACAGTCACCACCACCACCATCACCACCACAGTCACCATCCCTATCAAAGTCACCACCACCATAATCATCACCATCATAGTCACCACGGCCGTCATTACTACCTCCATCAACACCACAGGAAGAAACGAGCAGCCAGGTGTGGTCATAAACACTGCACACAAGGCCACCTCCACCACCACCATCACCTCCACCACCACACCACCTGGAGTCATGTGGCAAATGAATGTGTGTGTGTGTGTGTGTGTGTGTGTGGTGTGTGTGTGTGTGTGTGTGTAAGATGATGGCAGCTCAGCGGAAATCTCTCTGATAATAACAATAAAAAAAAAAGTAAGAACCAAAGCAAACTATCTTCGACAATGGAAAGCTTTGACAGCGCGTCGAAACAAACTTGTCTATGATTCCTCGACTCATCAAGTTTGCAGACGCAGCTTTCTACTGCAACTGCGGCCACCAGCGGAAACCTGACTGTGACGTTGGCAAGTTACTCAGAGAAGGTAACGATGTAGTGATACGCTGCAGAGTGGAGGCTTCACCGAATCATGTAGGAGTTTGATCTTACTGTAGCTAGGTGCATCAGCTGTTTAGATATATAAAGAACAAAGAATGGCTGACTTTAAAGAAAAATTCGATGGTTCTGATAATTGATGGTGATAAGATTGGCTTTCAAGAAACAGGACACCACAACAACCTCAATGATATCACCCTAAGTAGCATGAAAGGCTCAGGGCAAACCTCAACTCCTGAAGGAAAGAACGCGCTTCAAGCCTTCAATGAGATCTCCGTTAACCTAAACTTTATCATGGGTTGGCCATTTCCATTCTAAGATATCAATAATTCCATGGAGTATAATTGTGCAGTCGGGAAACAAATATTTGAAGAAGAGATTATTTAATTCAAAGTTTTCAAGAAGACTTAAGACGTTGATTAAGGTTCCCGTCTCGAAACCTAACAAAATACAGACCAAAGTACTCCTCAGAGGACTTCAACTCTTCAACAAAGAGGAGTAAGGTACTCCACAAGTTGAGAATAAAGTTTAACCACGAAACCATAGACAAATGAGCTAGAGGAGAACAATACGGTGAAGAAAAATGAGCTGTGCGAGGGGGAGCTAATGAAAAAAAAAGGTTTCGAAACACCCTTCTTATTAACGATGCAAGGAACAAACTTACAAATTAAAGGCGTAAGTTACAAAGGGTTGAACAATACCCTTCTGGATTAAAACACTGGAGGAGTGTTTAAATAAGTGACATAAGTGGGTCAAATTTAAAACTGATATATCATACAATCATACAAATAAAACAATGCAATTTATCCTAAGTAAGTAGAGCATGCATTTAGTTATATATATATATATATATATATATATATATATATATATATATATATATATATATATATATATAGAGAGAGAGAGAGAGAGAGATGATAGAAAATTCATTACAACTGCACACACACAAAGGTCAATGTCACTCCACAAAAGAAAGAAAGAAAAAAAACCCCAAGTCCGTTTTCATTGTGACACGGAAATGATGCGTAAAATCCTCAAGCTCCGAGTCCATGAAATGTAAAGAGTCACACATCTCAGCCAATTGAGGGAGAAAAGTCAGAGGTTTATCAGGAGGATGTGCAGCCTCGTTGAGGTCGTGGGGCGTTGGACAAATGACTTGGATAAGTGTTGAAGGAGGAAGGACAGAAAAAGGTTTGTGTGAAGGGCGGATCAATGATATACTCTTTTTTGTACCGGGATGAGGAAAGCGAAGGGAAAGGGATTACTGTTCTTGAAAAGTTTCTGCAGTGCTTCAGTTGATGGGTTAGTGGTTGAGTGCTAATCCATATTTTACTTCATATGATTATCCAAGTGAATCTATGTGCTTTAACTTTGTGATTTTAAGATAATATTACTCACTAGTTATTCACTTTTAAAACGCATTCAAGTGTGTGTGTGTGTGTGTGTGTGTGTGTGTGTGTGTGTGTGTGTGTGTGTGTGTGTGTGTGTGTGTGTGTGTGTGTGTGTGTGTGTGTGTGTGTGTGTGTGTGTGTGTGTGTGTGTGTGTGTATGTGTGTGTGTGTGTGTGTGTGTGTGTGTGTGTGTGTGTGTGTGTGTGTGTGTGTGTGTGTGTGTGTGTGTGTGTGTGTGTGTGTGTGTGTAAATAGTGCTGAGAAAACATAGATATCGTTGCTTGTTTTTCACAGTGCAAATAAGCTGCTTCCGGGATTGCTTTCCTTTCAAGCTGACACACCTGCAGGAATCCAATTACAGCTAACTTAAGATGCTGCGCCACCTGTCGATAATCTAGAGAAGGTGCTGATAAACGGTGACTTGCAATTTTGTTTGTATGTATGTATGTTAATTTGAATGTTTGTATGAGGTGTGTGTGTGTGTGTGTGTGTGTGTGTGTGTGTGTATGTGTGTGTGTGTGTGTGTGTGTGTGTGTGTGTGTGTGTGTGTGTGTGTGTGTGTGTGTGTGTGTGTGTGTGTGTGTGTGCGCGCGTGTGTGTGTGTGTGTGTGTGTGTGCGCGCGTGTGTGTGTGTGTGTGTGTGTGTGTGTGTGTGTGTGTGTGTGTGTGTGTGTGTGTGTGTGTGTGTGTGCGTGTGTGTGTGTTTGTGTGTGTGTGAGAGGATGATATCAGGCATCTGTTACATATCATAATAACGAGAAACGCAGAATAAGTAACACGCTAATGACCACTGATGGGATATGGTCCACACTTCAGCTATACTTCAGCTTTCCACTCCACTCCTCCATCACACTTACTAACTAAAATTCGAAAAACGTCTACAAAGCATGTCAATTTTTTTTTTACTCGCTTTTTGTGCCGCTTCATAATTCCACATCCCAAGCCGCTCTATCCACACTTCACTCCTTGTATGTTGACGCGGCAGAGCTGACCTTGTAAAAGCTATGCAGTAGTAATATTTTACAGCAACTGACATGAGGATAAAAATGAAAGAAGTTCCAAGTTTGGGCTGTTGTTCTCGCTTTGGCTGCTCAGCAAATTCAACCTCGCACAAGATACTGACAAATCCAATAAAACAAGAAGAAAACAATGTGACAATCATCAACAATCCACAAACAAAGAGAGAGTGAAAATTTACACTAAAAATACGAACTACTTTACTACATAAAACATCAGCCATTATCAGCTAAAGGATCTTGCTAGTGTAAAGTCTTTGAGAGCATACCTTTAGTTCTATGGCTGTGTATGCATTTTAATTCAAGTTATGAGAGAACAGTTAGTTTACCAGATGGAAGAGATTCACCGCAGACACTGCAGGAGTTAGATTGCCGAGGTTTAGGAGTGATGAAGCCTTTCATCCTAAATAACAATGTGAAGAGAGGAATGGATCAGCTGCTGCGTCTCTCCTATTCGTCTCATTTTAAAGAAAGGAGAAGATATTGCCTTGAAAATGCAAATATAAACGCATTTATTTTCTTTCTAGTCTTACACATCTTTATTTTCTTCACCACTTTCTTCTATTCTTATTCCTTTGTCTTCCTTTTCCTTCGCCTCTGCTTCCGTCTGGGTCCCTCCCCAGTCGGTTTTTTTTTAAAAGAAAACTTGAACACTTTGTTGTTGTTCTTGGATCCTGCAAAACCAACACGTTTTCCTTCAGACACACTTGATTAACTGAGATTCTATGTGTTCTACCCTTGCTCTTAAACAACCTTACACACCGCTCACCTGCCTTTCCTTGAAGTAATACCAACAACAACACGAACACTGAATCTTTTCCTCTCACAATACAAAACTATGGCACCTCTGCGTCCTACTACTGCATGCACCAGATACAAAGTGGTGAAGGTAAATGTGTTTTGTGGCTCCCTAAACACTGCAAATCTCCCACAGGAACGCCAAAGTGATAAAGAGAAAGTAAGAAATACGTAAAAACACTTTATTAAGTTACGATCTGGCCGTGATGTTAAGTTCGCCCAAGATAACTCCTGCGTCTCCCTCACACAAGGTCAACACATATTCTTAAGTAAAATTCAATACTGACCCTCCATAAACATTAACGAGTCTTTGTAATATATTTTCGGAGAGCTAAAACCTTCCCCACCAAGAATTGATTGCAAATAAAACTGTAATTTCAATCATCGAGGGAATCCCAGGCTACATTTGGAGATAAAAATTTTACGCTGGCCATGGAAAAGTGGTTATCATTGCTGAATAAGGCAATTATTCAATGATAAGCTTTTACCTGTGAAAATTAATAAACAGCCACTTGGCACTGCAGGCATGCATGAGCTCCGTTTCCCTTTACACTCTCTTTATAATATTTCTTTTGGTTTGAAGATAAATTTTCCAGGATATCGCATGCGTCCAATTATTTCTGAAGAATATATATATTTTTTTCAGACACCACCGGAACCTGAACGCTTGTATAGATCCGCGGATACAGTTCTTTTTATTTCCAGATTCAATCCATTACGAGAGAATATCTGATCATGCAGCAGCTTCCCTTCCTTTCCCGCGTCACAATTACCCCCAGAATTACTACGATCCACTACATTTTGTTTTCTATTATTCTTATTACTTTCTCGTTACCGCCGAACAGATCAAATTACATACCTTTGTGCAGGTAATTTTCCACCACCCTAACCACACCCTAACTTAATACTTTTCGCTAAAACATTGTTATTCTGAAAATTGCTGATCCATTTACCTACTGTCCCCCTGATCGATTTATGTATCTATCGCTTTATCTATCTATCCATCTGGGTGTGTGTATGTATAATCATTGACGTTTTTATGCATAGTATGAAGTTAGAATGTATAAATGTGCCCGTTGTATATGTTAGTCTGTCTGTTTGCCTAACAACCTACCTAACTATCTACCAAACTACCTGTCTAACTATTTACCTACTTTTACTCACACACACACACACACACACACACACACACACACACACACACACACACACACACACACACACACACACACACACAGAGACACACACACACACACACACACACACAACTGTCATCTGGTAACTTCTTTCCCCAATCAAGCAAACACAGTCTGGAGAAGCCAAGTTCCTGGATGGCGTCAAGCTAACAGGTGTATGAAAAGTTATTCCTCATATGTCCTAATGATTGCTAGTATCGAGAATACAAATATAAAGGTTCACTGTATATGTGTGTGTGTGTGTGTGTGTGTGTGTGTGTGTGTGTGTGTGTGTGTGTGTGTGTGTGTGTGTGTGTGTGTGTGTGTGTGTGTGTGTGTGTGTGTCTGTGTGTGTGTGTGTGTGTGTGTGTGTGTGTCTGTGTGTGTGTGTGTGTGTGTGTGTGTGTGTGTGTGTGTGTGTGTGTGTGTGTGTGTGTGTGTGTGTGTAGGAAGATAGCGGAACGTGGGCGAGTGGCAGAAATAAATTTTTATCACTCATGGAAAATACTGAGGTGTGTGTGTGTGTGTGTGTGTGTGTGTGTGTGTGTGTGTGTGTGTGTGTGTGTGTGTGTGTGTGTGTGTGTGTGTGTGTGTGTGTGTGTTGTTTTCTTTTCTTATATAAATCTGGTAAGAATCAAATTTTTCCATGTTTCATTTATATTGTTTATTTAACGACAAAAGTATTCACTATTGATGCAAAGTGAGAGACTTAACAAACTTGTGGGACGCAGTAGTCATGTCACATTCATTGTTTTTCTCAATTTTCCTTGATCTGTATATTTTCCTTGAAAGTCATTCGAGAAAGGAAAAAAACAAAAACATCCAATTTATGTCCTTCATCTCTCATCTGACAACGGAGATGCGAAAAAATAAACCATGTGTCTGACAATCGTATCCAGTGTTAATTAATTTTTCTCAGGTGATGACTGATTATTACGCTTGAATGTCTTTTTATAAATTTTCTTGATTATTTTTGAATAAATGTGATATTCTGCCTTTGAGTTTAGTAAAAAAAGATTGGAGTGATTATTTTTCTCCCTCAGACCTAAGGGATAAAATGTTTTGTCATACAACACGTGTGCCTCGGCGAGTGGCAGTGCGGGAGGAGACATAATCATCTGAAAAGCATCGCGAGGTATTGAATTTATCGAACTATTACTGAAATTTATTAGAGAAAAAAAATGTTTTGAAATACATTTTGAATTCAGAACTTGTATGCAAATAAAAGTTTCATTGTAAATAGTTTATGCTATTTTACAGTGTGGGCCACGAAGCCTCGACTCAAATTACGTTAAATGTTTAGCAAATAGCACATATTAAGTGTATAATAGTCACACTAGATTTTTTTTTTTATTACAAATGCCTGTAGAACATCTGCGATGGTATCCTTGTCGTTAATATTTGTAATGGCATAAAAAAAAATGCGATATGACTATAATGGCGATTCTCGTATACAACCATTCATGCACATCCAAACATTTTTCTTTAATAGCAAATAAAGTAAAGTCACAATACTATACAACCAGTAAAAACCAACATGTACCAAAGGGATAAGGCAACGAGAAAGTAATAAATCAAATGTAAAAAAAGAAAAGAAAACCTTTTCATGGATTTGGGTTGGCCTCAGTGACTCCTCTTGCTACACGAAGTATTTTTGAAGTAAATTTTTCTCTTCCCTCAAAGGCCAAGAGACCCAAGTGGCCTCCTGTGAATCCCTTTGTCCCACGCGTCCCTCGCTCTTGCCACCTCTAATGCTTTATGGCACAAGTCTCCCAATAATTCACGGAGATTCTCAACAGTGGCTTTTCTCCCCGCATTACCGAGCCCTCTCACAGCTTCTCCCTTCCTCTTACTGCCTCCTCTGCCTCCCACCTTTCACCGCCTCTTCCTTCCTCTTTCTGAACACTTTCGCTTCTTCCTTCCTTTCATGCCACTCTCACTTTAGCCATTT
>JAPQNM010000038.1:21970120-21972620 GCA_029783475.1 Metacarcinus magister
CAGCGAATAAAACAAAAAGTTTGTCTGAGAAAACTTACGGTCTCATGGAAATTTTTTTTCTCCTATACATTTATGACAATTTTTGTGAAAATATTGCCAACAAAGAATAAACTGTTATATCAATGGAAGTGCACGAAAATGTGGATAATGAGCAGTTTTCTGTAGACTAATAGACAGTCGTACACCATCGAGTGACTGAGTTGAACCTTGCAGGTGGTCACCACGTGTCCTCACTTCCAACTATCAATAAAGACTAAAAGCCACAGAGAGATGTTCTGAAGAGGAAAGAAAAGTGACTCATTCGCACAAGACTAAGCAAGTTATGGCTTGCTTTGTGTTCCGTATAGTGTCTTCTGGGAATCTAGAGAGGCATTTTTCACCCGCAGTTCCTTACATTCAAGTAGTTGTCTTTAAACACATCAGAAAATACTATGCTAGAACACGGAAAAAGAAGTCAACTTAACCACAATGCCGTTAAAAAATTCAAGGCAGTGAGACACATAATTCATAACTTGTTTACAATTCATCGCAAAATCTTCACTCTCATGCCATTAAGTTTTCTTGTTGATAGATTCCCACCTAAATCACACACGGTGAAGCGCTACATAGATGGGAAATACATGGCACAGGAGATTATTCAGTTTGTATGAATATAATACAAAACTCAAAGAAAGAAGCGTATGTATCCATGACAAAAATATAAATGAAAGTGTCTCTGGAAACTAGTATTCAATTTTGTTCATTGGTGATCGCAGGAGGGTGTCGAATTGAAATATTTCCATTTTGTTTTCTCAATAGAGGTGGGTGGCGCAAGCTCTTTTTCAAGTTTCTAATTACCCGAGGGAGCGAGCAACTGGGTGAAAGTTAATTGATTGGAGGGAAAACAAGTGGATAACTTTATGAAATATTCCTCCTTCACAATTATTTCAGTAAAGTTAACGAGGTCATATATTTTTCTAATTTCTAGTTTTCCAGTTTAATTGGAGATTCGTCTAAGAATACTTGAACTGAAGAAAAAAACTTGTTGCAGTCCAGCTTTACGTCAGAAGAGGTAAAATAAAAAAACATCATTCCATTATATTCAGAGTCAGAGCCGCAATCCTGCCTTCTACTGCGTTAACAAAGAAAGTACACATGATAACGATATAAATAAAAGAGAAGCACCATTTTAGTACTACATATCCTGAATTTGATGTGATGCTTGAACGTGGAAACTCTCTAGAGATAATTCAAACTATTCTCTTCGTACCATTGTTCACGCAGCTATAACTCTTCTATCTTCCATCATCCAAACTAGTCAAACAGCTACCTTCTGCTGCATTGTCTGGATGAAGTTTACCACCTTTACTTTCTCTCTCTAACCATCATGTTTCATAACCCTAATGGTCATTACAGGCAATATAAGAACATAGTTATATTTGCTGTATTATGATACTCCACGTCCGTCTATTATTATTTTGTCTTTGTCCTTCCTACTTTAACTCTGCCTTTTGCTGCATTATTGATTTGTTGGTGCAAGAAAGATTTTCACAGGATTTCCTTTCTTTTTGACTTTCTTAATATGCCTCTTTAATCAAACTTAAGCAACTTATTTAGCTGTCAGCAACCTTCCCAACTTCTCAAATAGACTGTTGTCTACCACCTTGCGTAATGGATTTCACGAAGCTTCACCAGTAACCATCCGTTCAACCACCACCGTCAGTAACATGTAACTTTTACCTCTGTGTTCATAGAGGCGGTACTCTTCCACTCACCGAACTCACTAACAACCTCATAAGTGGTATGGTTCCGCCCCCCCCCCACACACAACACAACACAACACAACACAACACAACACCCCACGCCACGCCACGCTACGCTACGCCACGCCACGCCACGCCACGCTACACCACACCCACACACTCACACACACACACACACACACACACACACACACACACACACACACACACACACACACACACACACACATACAAACACACAAACAAAGCGCAGTGGTAACGTTTCCACTGTCATGCCTCCCTCCGGACGGTAAATTTTCACTGATGAGCGAGCATTTATTGTCCTCCTCGAGCAAGATGATGTGGCGTGCGGTGTATGAAAGGTCACAACTTCACCCATAGAAAGGTATATTTATGTTCTAAGCTCTCTCTGGGAGGGTAATGGGTGGCGATCACGAGTACAGCACGTAACCCTCAAGACTCACTCCTTCGGTCTGTGTGAGTGTCTTAGTTTGGTGTCAAAATTCAGAGTTCGTTCTGCACACATCTAGACTCACAGTCCCCCAATAAAAAGACGCGGGAGTTGATTGTGTATATTTTTCAAACATTTTTTTTTCGCCCATCCGTGGAATATTTATAAGGTGCGCGATAAAGACCAGGTACTCATTCTCCTCCCGTGTTCCCCCGCGTTAGGTTAGGTTAGGTTAGGTTAGGTTAGGTTAGGTTAGGATAGGATGTGACCTATGCCTCACATTCCTATCAAAGTTAATACACACTGC
>JAPQNM010000038.1:21977620-21980120 GCA_029783475.1 Metacarcinus magister
CACAGTCTATATAACTTGCAGAGAACATAACACGAATTGATTAAACAAGAGAATGACGTGTAAAGGTAACGCAAAGAATATTTCAAAACAAATTGCTGTTTAATGTCTTTCCAACGATTGATTACACAGCACCATTACTGCACGGTCTTGCTGAAAGAAAGAAAAAGAAAAGAAAAGAAAAGAGTGGCATCGATATCCGAGTCTCCCGAAATACGTAATAAAGATGATGTTGAAGGTAAAGTCAGTTCACTAAGAAATTGTAACTACTGAAGTTTTAAGGATGACAATGCTACACTTTCTTTAAAGGTGCGTGAAGGGATAACGTACCTTACTGAACTCTTTATTGCATGTCTCAGTCTGAACTCTGGACTCGTTCCCTCTGACTTAAAGATTCTTTAACTCACTGATTTATTACCATGATTGTGAGAATGATTATGAAGATGGTGATGCTATTGTTGCTTCTGCTGCTGCTGGACAAGGATGATGACGATGATGATGATGATAAGGACAAAAACAATGATGATGATGATGACACCTTTTCATAATACTAAGGTACAGTGCTCAAAAAGGTTTCCAATTGCCGGGGTTAATGATCACTCCAAGTAACCGAGACTGATGATGTCTTGTCAAATAAATGCCAAATGACCCAGCTTGATAAGGACTTGTAAGGATGAATACCAAGGCTTAACGTGTAAGGTAAATTAATTCCATGATTACCTGACTAAATATAAGGCGTGTAGCGAAAGGAAACTTATGTGATTGTCGCTATTCTCTCTCTCTCTCTCTCTCTCTCTCTCTCTCTCTCTCTCTCTCTCTCTCTCTCTCTCTCTCTCTCTCTCTCTCTCTCTCTCTCTCTCTCTCTCTCTCTCTCTCTCTCTCTCTCTCTCTCTCTCTCACAAACACACACGTACCATGGTGAATTATTAACACACATTTTAACACTTAACCTTCCCGGATGTAGCAGTGTTCAGTGTTCTCAGCTGTGTGCACGCCCGCTGTGACAACCAGTCTTTTTTCTAACACGTACGGAAGGTAGTTTTTCTTAACAACATTTTATTCCTTGTACAGACACACTCGGTTAAATTATATCGCCTACTATATACGAGCTTTGAATAAAATAGTTGGCAACGCTGCGTAATGTTCCAGGATAGACTGCCATCTTCCTTTTTTCCTTCTCCTGATTCACTGACCTGGAAATGACTCTACACAAGTGTTATTCTGCAACATAATGTTATTTCCTCTACTCTGCCTGAATGTCTCTTGCGTTTAAAATCCATTGTGCTACCTTCCTGGTGGAGACAATTGTGCTGGGGACTTCCTCGAACACTCACTCGCTTCTCCCGTCTCAAGGGTGTTTCAGTTTAGTGTTTTAAGTATGTGTCTATCTATCACTTGAAAGCTACACCTGCTGTGCATACACTCCGCGCCACAAAGCCTTTCCACCACCGCCGCCATTATCCAGTGAAAGGGGAATGCATTTGTTATATGAATCATGAGGGTCTTCTTTTGTTAAGGCTATATTGTATATTGTACTCCCAGTAACCTTATAAAAATATCAATAAACAGCAACCAAAGATATTTAACATTCCTACCAATACTCTATAGTTTCCAGGCAGGCATGAGGTTATCTTTGGGAAACGCACCACCAGCACCACCACCACCACCACCACCACCACCACCACCTCCACCTCCACCACCACCACCACCACCATCACCACCACCACCACCTCGCCATCATAATTAAGGTGCCTGAGTGACGTAGCAGACACCTGGTCCTCGGTGAGAGACGGTAATTGCACACTCTAATGAAGGGAGATAATGAGATGTTGGGTGGAGACAGACTGTGGTGAAGCAACTGTATTCCAGCCAAGCAAACGATGTGCAAATTAGTACAAGAGTTCCTCGGGACATATTTAAACTCCACATTACCTTCCAAACGAGCAAGGGAATGTGAGAAAATAGGTTAGGAAAATTATTGAAAGACTGAGACTACACACACACACACACACACACACACACACCCACACACACACCACACACACACACACACACACAGACACAGACACACACACACACACACACACACACAAACACACATGCCAGAGATAAGACCTTAATCCTATGAAATTCACGTCAGCCAATCCACGCAATTCCGTTTGAGACTGTTATCGCTGCCTAAGATCTGTTACTTCCTCCAAAGCTCCACCACTCGTACCGTACCACACTTGTACCACACTTGTACCACACTTGTACCAACCACTTGACAGTCCTCGTACCATTCCCACAGAGCGTTAAGCAAATACAAAAATTGAAGTATTACAGTTACACATTTTTTTTTGTGTGTGTATTTTCAGTTGTATTACGTGTGCAGTCCAGTCGAATTACATACATGGAAATAATAATTCATAAATCACCTGCGAGAGGCGGAAAAAGCTACATACATACATACATACATAGAGGCATTCAAATAATTAATAACAGCCATGACGCCACTTCGACA
>JAPQNM010000038.1:21987620-21990120 GCA_029783475.1 Metacarcinus magister
CGATGTTAATTCCAGGTGTCACGGTAAACAAGACCCAACAGGCTTCCAGAGCATATACACCCGGTTACAGGATGAGTCCAAATACCGTGTGTGTAGTGAAGCGTTACAGAAAGAACGTAACAGAGAACAATGATCTTGAGGAGGTAAGGAGGGAGAATCGTTAGCTCATCAACGACAAACCCTTCTCAGTGTACCACCACTTATCTCAGGCGCGCCATATACACATGTTTCTTACTGCCAATGGAAAGTGGTTGTGTATCGGGCAGTGAGACCGTATTCGTAAGGGTGCATTCATAAAACAGTATTCATAACACTTTTTAAAGTTACTATGGGAATCAAAAGGGAAAGGTGAGAGTTACGGAATTGGCTTCACACTTCCAGTCACGTTGGTAACACTGCTGAAGAGAACTTAGGAGTTGGTCGAACTTTCTTGAGCATTGCACAAGATGGAATACATTTACTCTCTTACTCAAGCATTTCACACGCAGCAATAAATCGTTACGAGGGTGCAATGGGTCATCTTAGCTGGTGTTTAGGAGGAAGCCAAGTACCTTGTCAGAGTTGAAGGTGCGCTGGATCCTTCACGGGCGGCCCCTCGTTCCCTGATGTGTTCACTTCCTTCACTTCTCTGCCTCCGTCACTGATAGGGGCAAGGAAAAATATATTACATCGTATGGAACAATTTTTTTTTTTTTATGGTTGTTTCCTAAGTTTATTCCGTGTGGAAATAACAAGTCATCAATAGTATTGGTTTGAACACTGTATGAGATGCTTCATGAGAATAACCTTAACTCTGCACTCTCCGTAACAACAAGGACATTTTTCACACATAATCCAGAAACGAAAAACAGATATATATATATATATATATATATATATATATATATATATATATATATATATATATATATATATATATATATATATATATATACACACACATAAATATATTGTGTGTACTGTAGAGGCCGACCATTTGGATAAAAAAGTGTTAATATCGATTTTAGTCTTTTCATCAAACTGAATAACTTTAATTTCGGCTTCAAGTCTCCGGAACCAGATGTCATTAAATGCGATTCCAATAATGTTACGAAGCAGGACGTGTTAATGTTTTGATCGAGCAAAGTTGACATGGTTGTTAAAATACCAAGGATGGGCCTGTCACTTGCACTACAACTAGGTATTTAAACACCAATATGCATTCAGATTATTTCCGGGAAGGAGGATGTGATGTGTCTTGAAGAATCAGATATTTCTAAATATCAAACATTCTACTTTCACAGTTTCCCAGAAATGTCATTGAAATCTCCATCCTTTGGAACACCCTTCAGGTTGTTGATCTCCAGCACCTGCCACCCTCGTGATGAAGATATTTGGGTGTCTAGTCTATACGATACCTAAACTAAAGTAAATTTCATGTCCTGTTCTCTCTCTCTCTCTCTCTCTCTCTCTCTCTCTCTCTCTCTCTCTCTCTCTCTCTCTCTCTCTCTCTCTCTCTCTCTCTCTCTCTCTCTCTCACACCAAACAAGGTCAAAGTTAATGCCAAAATCCTCATTATATCAAGGACGAGGAGGTGCATGGCAGGTAAATATATACAAGGCTCATGTTACCATTCTTGTCCACTACATTCAATCAAAATTTTCCCATCCCATAACTTGCTAATAGAGTACGTAATGAAAAAATGCATGTATCAAATCTATTAAATACATTTTCACCAAAAACCTAAAAGCAATATACCCTCGTTCATCCCAATAAATAAATGAATAAGTGAAAAAAATTTCATCAACGCAATTTTGGAAAGGATTCCCCTTTATTAGTTAAAATATTGTGACTATTTTACTCGATGCATGATTGCTGTTACTTTATTCAGCTTTAAAATTTTTTTTTTTATATATAAAATTATTTATTTTTTGGTGTTGGTGAGAGGTGTGGTGCGCTTTTATTTATGTATTAATTATAATCATCATTGTGTGATTATATTTCTCAGTAATAAAAGCAATCAATTGTTTAATAATAAATCATCCATGGCAATACTACCGACATAATTTTTTTTTTTTAGGACATACTTAATCATACGTTATGTTTGAAAGTGTTGAATGTGTCAAAAAAATAGTTGACTAAAAGCGTGACAGGAAGCACAACACAACTATGAAAACAACAATAAGAAAAAAGTGAAACAGTGTGTTAAGTGATGATGATTCAAAACATTTTCAGTCCTGTTCACGTTGGAGATGTGACGTAATGTAAAGATAACTTCCCTATTGGAGGAGCCGGTGTTTGAGTCCTCCTCCGTGATTGGCTGGGTCCCATGGGGGAGTTTATAAATAGACTGAACTGCGTGAGCTCCTGAGATAACAGTGCAATTTGTTATGGTGGAAGGAGGTAGATAGCTGGGCTGCGTGCGTTGTGGAGTTTATTCTGTGTCCAGGTATTGTCTCCTATCTATCTATATGTATATAATAATAGTTTGTCTCAGTTGTCTGCCTTATGTTACTTTAGA
>JAPQNM010000038.1:22010120-22011874 GCA_029783475.1 Metacarcinus magister
AAATAAAGAGAAATACATACAGGGACTAAAGAGGAGAGGGAGAGGGAGCATACGGGAGTAAGAGGAGTGAGTGAGATGAGGAGGAGGAGGAGGTGAGCGAAGAAGAGAGGAGGAGAGAGCGAGGTAGGAAGCAGACAGCTATGGTCAAGGAGGAGCGGAGGAGGAGGAGGAGGAGAGGGAGAGGAGGAAGGGGTAGGAGGAGAGGAGGAGGAGGAGGAGGAGGTGGAGGTAACGGGAGGCGGAGGAGGTACAAATGTGTACAGCAGGAGTACAGTATAGACATTACAGTTCTACTGGAGCCCTAACGAGGCCTGTCTGTTTAGCTACACTACTACTATAATATCTACTTGATAGAGACAAAAGGACAGCAAAGTGGAAGGTTCCTCCCCACCCACCCCTCCCTCCAGCCGAAGCTGGCCGGAAGAGGAAGTGATACCATGTAGTATGGAAAAACTATCATGGAATTTGTATAGAAAGTGAGAAAAACAAGGAGTAATCTATGCACATACGCAGTATGAAATACTCGATTTGGTGAACGGATGCTAAGTGCTTATCGAGTTTCTTCTAAACGATTCGATTGTGATACTGTTTACTATTTGTGCTGGGAGAGAATTCCAAACATTTACGATCTATTGAAGAAAAAGTGCTTCGCTTCATTCGATCTAAATCGCTTACCAATGATCTTTTGAAGCCATTGTTTACGGTGGTGCTTGTTAGATCGGTAGTTACATAGTCGTTTATGTTCATATTATCAAAACCTGTGGAAATCTTAAAATACCTCAATTAGGTCCCCGTGTAGCCTACGTTTTGGATAAACTGAATAAGTTCAGCTCCTTTAGTCGTTCTTCGTAAGACTTGTTTCGCATCTTGGGATCATTTTAGTAATTCTTCTTTGTATTCTCTCAGCTTATTAATATATTTTCTATAGTATGGTGACCACAAATTGAATGCAATATTCTAGATGAGGCATACGAGTGCACTATATAGTGTAAGGATAACTTTTTCAGATTTATACTCAAAAGTTTTCCGATGGAGCCAACCAGTTTGTTCGGTGTTTTTTAACGTCTGACAATGTTTATCTGTTTGAGTCGTACTAATAGTTACCCCTAGTCTTTTTCGTGTTAATCTTGGAAAGTTCAGAGAAATTCTTGTATATTTAGTGAATTGATTATTGTTACCGATATAAAACACTTTACATTTATCAACATCAATTTCATTTGCCATTTTTTGACCAACTGACTAACGTGTCGAGGTTTGATTGAGATTGTAGTTTATCGCGTGGTTGTAGTTACTTTACTCGTGATTTTCGTATCGTCGGCAATTTTTGATACCTTACAGGAGGAGGAGAGTAGTGAGGGAGAGAGGAGGAGGCGGTAGAGGCGGATGGAGGAGATAGGAAGTAGTGAGGAGGAGGAAGGAGGCAGAGGAAGAGGAAGAGGAGAGGTCATAAGGAAGAGAGAATGATGAAAGAGAGTAGGAAGAGGAAGAGGAAGAGGAGGAGGAGGAGGAGGAGGATTCGGATGGAGATGGAGGAGAAGAGGAGAAGGAGGAAGAGAGAAGATGGCATACTCGATGTATTTGCGCCTTGTAGTTGCATACATTAACTAGTCTTCATAAGTCAATACTATGAGATTAGGACATGAGAGGGGGGGGAAAAAAAAAAAAAAAACGACGTTCTTAGTGATGTTCGAAGGTGCTTGGCGTAGTGTCTCTTGGTCGATACCGCGTGTTCTTCTTGGTCGCGTGTTGTTTCT
>JAPQNM010000038.1:22011974-22036974 GCA_029783475.1 Metacarcinus magister
GCTACAACATTGAAGAACTTCAAAGACGTTTTGCGAGGTAAATAATGGTGCCCCCCGCCTGAAACCTTCTTAGATGTGTTGAGTACACTATGTTTAGTATGTAGGGAAGGAGAGAAAAAAGAAAGGGCAGAAGGCTTTATTCTGCACTTTTACCTTCGCTTCATGAACATCAGGACGAGCTAAGGATAATGAAGAAAGACCAATTCATAATGCTAGGTTGGGTTGAGTTAGGTGAGGTGAAGTAAAGTGAAGTGTGTGAAAATCAATCTCTCTCTCTCTCTCTCTCTCTCTCTCTCTCTCTCTCTCTCTCTCTCTCTCTCTCTCTCTCTCTCTCTCTCTCTCTCTCTCTCTCTCTCTCTGGCCTAACCACTGCCCGGCAGGTAAATATTAAATCACACTAGTCCAGCACTCGTTCCGGGCTAGTTACAGCTCTCAGGCTATTAATCCTCCAAGCCTGACTGGTTACTCTACTTGAACGGAGACAGCACCGCACATTAATAATATTATAGCCTCGGGATCACTGTAGCTCATCAATATAAGGTGCCGTGTGAATTATGCTAAGCTCAGACTAAATTATTCTAGGGTGTATAGGATGTCTGCATCACCTTAGAATATCATTAAAAGTTACGACGACTGCATGTTAGACCAATAATACATCGTTTTTCTTGTATTGAAACGTCTTTACAAATGGTGTGGAGGCCTGTATGCAATAAGTTATAAATGCATTATTTCAAACTAGTAAATTCGTTCAAGACTTCTTATTCAAAAATTGAATGACTGTTGAGAAACTGATCCCTAACGTTGATAGCTATTTTTAGTAGTTCAGTAAATTTATTCAGTAAGATCAATTACAGGAAGCAAGGATGACAAACAGTCCCGCCGTGCCAGGACCGCTCGCTTTAATATCTACACTGCCACCCGACTCCTATTACGCCTTACCCTATCCCTCCTCAAACACCACCATCCATCACTTCATCAACATCCTTCTATACACCACACCATCATCACTTCCCTTTCATCTTGTACTCAATGGAATCCACATATCCGAGTCCCCACATGACCACCGCGTCTGCCTTCCTCACCACGACGGTCCTGTGGCGAGTAGGGAATTAGTATATCTGCATGAAAGCCTCTGATACTGACGGTATAGTGTTGTGTTGGTGCCTAATTGTACATACATAAGTTAATCCGGATAAAGTTTCACGTTAAACACTTTCCTATCCATTAAGATTTTCCTAGTTCTACTGGTCCGCCTATGTCTTTCACTTTGGTTACGAATTATATTTTACCTGTTCAACCGTCTAGTCTTGCCGCCCTTCCAATTTCCTCTTTGCCTAATTATTCTTCCGCGCACACTTCCCCTCTCCTCCATTCTCTTTCTATTCTTCTTTCTCCCCTTTATAGTTCCCTTTAAAACCTATAGCACTCCAAAATTTTCAACTCTTTATCGATCCTTTCCCATCCTCTTCCTCCTACACCTCTCCTCTCACCCTCGTCCATCCACTATTACTCATCCTCCTCCTTTGTCTTACCGCTTTTGCCCTTGACACGAACAAATTATTTAATATTCTTGCAACCGCTCATTATGCTAACGACATATTCTTATTTCAAAAATTAATTCTAGAACGTGTGACCTATGTAACCTTCTTCTAGGCATGGTTGGCACTGAAACCCGAACCTTAAAGACCTAGACGGAAAAATCCTTCCCTATATCACCCGACTCCCAATCTGCTTACAGGTAAGGCTATAGCGCAGTAATTAAGTAAGTTAAGGTTAGCTTGAATACTAAGGTTAAGTAGTATCAGTAATAGTAATTAGTTGGCGGAAGGGAGATGTGTAAGATCTGTTGGTTAATTGAGAACCATTAAGTTGTTTCAGAAATGTTTATAATAGTTAGAGATGCCTGGAGTTAAGCAAATCAAGAGGAAATCAATTGAAGGGGTAGCTGAGGAGACTATTTTATTCAATATAATGCATGTTAACTAGAAAGAAAGCAAGGCAACCTCGTATATATTGATTGTGTTAATAACTTTGAGGTTTAATTCAAATAGGGGACTAAGGCAGGATTATCTTCTTATCCTCGTGATTTCAATTTTATCAAAAGTTCAATTAGTTGGAGTAGGGTAAAGCTAAACTTTAATTACAAAGATTATGGAAGCTTTGGAAATAAATAGGAATAATTCATTGATTTAGAGGGCCTGAATTTCCAAAAGCTAGGAACCGCCGGCAAGAGTGAACTGCTATGACGTGAAGCTGTAACTTTTGGTAGCATATAGGGGTAGTTGACAGAAAAATGTGTTATCCGGATCAATTTTACTGTAATATGGTAGCTAGTTGTAAGGGACGGACACTAATCGGTGACTGTGGCAAGAGTTTGATTAAATAATTATGTATGTAAACTTTTATATATATACAAATTTACTCGACTATGTAGCTATATAGACCAATAGTTCTGCTGGGGTTAACGAGACCCATTTTTTCTCCACCTAACCCGGGATTCAATTGTGAGCCAGCTGACCGCACTTACTAGTTTAATATTTTTTAATGCCCGTAAAGATTCTGTAAACTCATCAACTTATGCTGCTTTTTTGTATTTTCCAGACTGATGGTATCCTCAACCAAGAACGAGACCCGAGAAAATCACCTGAAGGCGCTTTTTGGTGAGGATGAGGCATCGTTTGTCCTTGATAAGTTGTTGTTCATCGATGGAGTCTGGAGGATCTCCCACTAGTCTACCCAGGAGGCCTTCCATGCGGCAAAGATTTACGTCTGACGACCCGAATAACTCTCTCCAATGGAATCTGACTATGAAAAAGAGGCTTTTCATGCTGTAAAATTAATTCAAATAAATTTAATTTAAATTAAATTTACTGGTATCTAACATGGGCTAGAAAAAGAAATTATATATAAATTCTCAGGAACGGCGGAGCTACGGGCAACTCTCTCCTTAAACTTAAAGTTTAAGGAGAGAGTTGCCCGTAGCTCTGCCGTTCCTGAGAATTTTTCCAGCCAGCCAAAGCAACAACTTAAGACAAAATTGCTTAAATTATTAGAACATTTATTATATGGGTTCATGAAGGCCATATACAGTTTTTCATCGTTCACTTAAAGCTAATGTGCTATTCATCCATTTGGGCAGGCATGGAGGGTATATATTCAGTCCGCTTGGTGGAGGAGCGAAAACTTGCATTGGTGTTCTCTTAGTGTGAGTTGCAGTACTTGGCGGCATAATCTATATGGGAAGTTCCAACGAGTACTGAATTCTTCTGCAATTCTCTTCCAGTGATCAGTGGTGGTTTGGCATAAACACTGGAGTACCAACATCCCATATAGCTTGACACACTTCATAGATTATTTTGCAGACAATAGCCCGTCCAACACAGAAGTGCCGTGTCACATCTTTCTGGTTCATGCCTGTATCCAAATATCTGTAGAATATACATTTTTAATTAATCAGACTACTACTATTATTGTAGGTCACTAGTAGGCCCAGTATTCATGAATGAACCCTTAATATATAGTTTCATAGCATATTTACTACCACTCCACATTCATTAGGACAATAATGATAAGGTTACTATTCTTACATCGCTAACACCCTTCTGAGTGGGTGCGTTCATTCCGTGAAAACCACAGACAACAAAACCGCAACATATTGACTTTGCACTAGAGACTCCGTTCCCCTGGCGGTAGACTCGTTGCTGGCAATCATTACACGAGAGTCGCATACTAAACACTATACAAAAACAAACGGCCGGTTCAGGACAAACGGGAGCAAGGGAGTGTGAAGGTAAAGGTCAAGCGTGTTTGTGGCGTAAAACATTACTTTTTGTTTATCCAATTTGACAGACAGATGCGATATGAAAGTCAATTTGTATTTGCTGAGTTTGATGATTACATTACTTTGAAGTAATGGAGACCTAATATACTACCTTCAACATAGTGTGGAAACATTTATCTTAATTTGTATCCACTCACCAATACATTAAAGATCCCATTTATGTGGGAATATAAATATGAGGTGTGTGTGTGTGTGGTGGTGGGGTACAAAGTCGTTCAAATAATATGGAATACTTGTGTTAGCAAAGATTTAAGATTTTTGTAACTTTAGTTGATTTGACTTTCAAACTATTTTTTCTCGCAAACCATTTAGAATTCTCCTGATGAAAAAGGAATTGGTTTTGGCGGCAGGAATATTAATAGGAGTAATTATTATACAATCAAAGCTGCACCACGATCCAGTATTCGGCGGTGTGTGTGTGTGTTTGTTTTCTGCTTGGATTGTGACAATGGAATAAGTCTGATTAAAAAAAATTTGTTCACCTCATCCTGATAACAAAAAATGCCGGACGAAACTATAAAACAGATTTGAGGACTAGCTAGGATATAGTCGAGAACAATAACAACAATGCAGAGATTATGAAAAGCCGGGTGTCATGAGGTGAAAAGAAAGTGTAGCGAAGAACAGAAAATGCAGAGCAGAGGAAAAAATAGTATGGGAAACTGGAGAAGCAAAAAGTAGTTGTTCACGACCTCGCAACGGTGTTATACTGTACATCTGTGAGGCGTTTGTGTGCAGTGTGTGAGGAATATGAAAGGAGAATAACGTCACCCAATGGATAGCTTGGAGATGATAAAGGCTTGGTGAAAGCCGTCAATATAAAACATGCAAAACCACTTACCAGGAGAGAGAGAGAGAGAGAGAGAGAGAGAGAGAGAGAGAGAGAGAGAGAGAGAGAGAGAGAGAGAGAGAGAGAGAGAGAGAGAGAGAGAGAGAGAGAGAGAGAGAGAGGAGAGAGAGAGAGAGAGAGAGAGAGAGAGAGAGAGAGAGAGAGAGAGAGAGAGAGAGAGAGAGGAGAGAGAGAGAGAGAGAGAGAGAGAGAGAGAGAGAGAGAGAGAGAGAGAGAGAGAGAGAGAGAGAGAGAGAGAGAGAGAGAGAGAGGAGAGAGAGAGAGAGAGAGAGAGAGAGAGAGAGAGAGAGAGAGAGAGAGAGAGAGAGAGAGAGAGAGAGAGAGAGAGAGAGAGAGAGAGAGAGAGAGAGAGAGAGAGAGAGAGAGAGAGAGAGAGAGAGAGAGAGAGAGAGAGAGAGAGAGAGAGAGAGAGAGAGAGAGAGAGAGAGAGAGAGAGAGAGAGAGAGAGAGAGAGAGAGAGAGAGAGAGAGAAGATGATTGACTAAAAGGTACACAAATGACTGGTAGCAGGTCCATTCGCCCCGTAAGTTGGGGCACATCTACTCGTGGGGAAGTCGATGCGCCCCAATGCGCCCCACAACCAAGTCGTTGCGCCCCAACTCTCATACAAATACTATATACTATAGGTTAACCCAATTCAGTTCGGATCATTGGGTTAAGTTAGGTTAGGTTAGGTTAGGTTAGGTTAGGTTGAAGTAGATTCGCCCCACCTTCTGGGGCGGATGGACTGTAAACCAAGTGACTGACAAACATACTCACAAAACTCGAAAAATAGTGGGGTTCTTACCTCACCGCCACATGCAGGTCAGGAGCTCTCATCGTCATCATCGTCATCGTCATCCTCGTCATCGTCATCCTCGTCATCGTCATCCTCGTTACTGCCCCGTCCTCTCAGTCCTGAACCTTCACCCGATACACGCATCATCCACTCTTGTATCCTTGCAGCCTTGAGTGTCACGCTTCAAGACACTTCAAAGGCAACACAGAACAGGTGTTTCATGTGGTCATTCTCTTCTTTTCGTGCCTAATGGGGGGAGAAAAGCAGATAATTATATAAATGTTACGCTGTTTTTACGTGTGTGTGTGTGTGTGTGTGTGTGTGTGTGTGTGTGTGTGTGCAGGGCCGGTGCTAGGAATTGCGGGGCCCAATTAGAAAATTGATCTATAAAAGTCGAAGATTGATGTTATAAATTTCGTGTAGTATGTCCGCCTTAGCCAAAAAGCATTAATTACATGATATATTAAAAGTTCAAAAACAAATACAAAAGTTTTTATTTTTTACTACAAGTTAAAACAATTACAGACAAACTGTTTATGCACGGACCTATTAGAAACAGACTTATCTACCAATATCGTATACAGTTTAAAACTAACACATGTGTGTGCGAGACCCCCTTGCGGCGCGGGGCCCAATTTGATTAAATTGGTCAAATAGGCTTAAAACCGGCCTTGTGTGTGTGTGTGTGTGTGTGTGTGTGTGTGTGTGTAAAATACAAGACTGAGGATTGAAAGATCACAATAGCCTCAGTAATTGCACGAAAAAAAATATGAATGTGTTTTGATCCTCATAAAAATAATTGCAGGGCATTCTCTGTATTATTTCTTTCCATAATAAGCTCAATATCGACAATGCAACTAAAATATCAATCCACGAGATAGTAATCAGTAAAAACTAATAATAATAGTCATACGAGTTTGGAAAGTGTGCACTCTATTGAACTATACTGAAAACGTTTAGTTGTAAGTACACTGCAAAGGCCACCGGAAGGACTACAGGCTACAGGAGCTGGCAAGACCCTTCACAACAAGGATAACTGGACGAAAATAAATTGCAGCCCCACTTTCTCCTCGATCAATTAAATTACGTCACCATTACAAAAACCGAATATCCGACTAACAAAAATATTGTCCTACAATATAAAGATTTTGGCATCATTTACCTTGAACAGTGTTTCTTATTCTTTCGGCTGCTGTAGTTAAGGATCACCACCATGGTTGAGTCCCAGTACAGGCGACTGTATTTCAGTCCAAGTCCAAGTACCTGGATAGTTTTCAAGTACAAGTACAGTCACTTTGCTATGTACTTAAGTTCAAGTACATGTCATTGTACTTAAGTACAAGTACTTTATGTGATAAAAAAAATTTGTCAGATTCGTAAAGCAGGAAAGTTAGTAGTTTTCGTATACACACATTAATGAGTACACTATTAAAAAGTGCGATTCGATATAGGAAATAAACGCGTACTGGCCCTGTCCAAACGGTACCTACTGTAGCATGTTACTAATTGAGAAAATACTACATAATTATGTTCCTTTATCCTATATCAAACTACATTATCATAACACTCAATGTACGTATTTAACCAAAAGTATCATCACAAAGTTCGCTAGAATCTATATACAGTATACAACTTTTGATTAGATACTTGAATGTACTTGGTATTTTTCAAGTACTTTGGGTCTAAGTACATGTACAAGTAACATTTTAAACTACAAATACAAGTATAAGTACATTAAAATATGTACTTAAGTCCAACTACAAGTATAAGTACATGTACTTAGACCCAACCCTGATCACCACAGCGGATCACCCGTCTCCATTCTCTCCCTGTCCTCTGTTTTTTCCTGTCACACCAACTAAAAGAATGTATTCCTTATTATTAATATTCGTTGATTCCTAAACTGTTCATCTTCCTTGCATGGTGATAATGTTATGGATCCTTAGCGTCAAACAAGCTGATTGTTTGAGTCAAAGATGCATTAACCACGAAATATCGCTGAGATCCGTAACGACAATTATACCAAGCTATGAAAATAAACATTTATCAAAAATATGCTTATTGTACTAGCATAAAATAATGCACATGAACGAAGTTTTGCGTAGATTCAAGTGAAGAGCAGTAAAATCAAACTTCCACACCTAACAATCCAAGCACGTAATGGGATGATTTATATATTTCCGCATGATGGTTGTGCAACATTAGGTTCCTACATAAATACTCTACGAAGTTAGCCTTCAAACTAGAAATAAAGGCATAAAATTAGCGTACTCAGCACCAGTAACATCTATTTGAATGGTAACGTAACATTTATATCTATATTTGTACACCTCCATTAAGCAGCCCGCAACCGTCAACACCCGATTATAAGTGTGATAGTTGCTTCTGATCCTCATCGGAAAAAGAGTAAATATACCCATCAGTGTAATGTTCACTTACCTTGAGTCACTGTCCAATTGAGGTGGAGTTAGGAATAACAAATCTAATCTGAAATGAACTACATGCAGTAGATCCAACTCACAACACGTCCTCCTCTGCCAGTCGTTAGATGGTAACTGGCTGACCCAATGGCGATCTAGTTGAACTTTGAAACCTCGAACATATGAATACAGCTCTTGAAGCAGTAACCGAGATAAGAATTTCTTTTTTACCATTTAATCATAAAATCACTTGTGCTTGCGTATTCATGTTAATTCTTACTGATAAGTACTCCTTAGAAATTTTAATGAAATAGAAAAACAGGATCTAGTTGAGAAAAGTTGTAAGTTCCGAAAGAACGAGGAAATAATGTCGTCGTACACTTGGCAAACTGCAGTGATCCAACTTGTTCCATTATCTCATTAGCCGCATTTATTTCGGTTATTGCTATGAAAATGGTTACTTAACTTTTACATAAAAGAAAAAGTGGACAGGTAATTAGGTAATTCCATCTACAAGTGAGTAAATAATTAATTACTTCAAATGATCTTGAAACAATAAGTTGATTACCGAACGAATCAAACCGCAGAAAAGCCTTCAACTATTATCACCAATTTCTATCTTTTTTTTTTTTTTAAATAAACTAAGCCAGTGTTTCATTCATAGGTTTTATGTCTCAGTCACAGTATCTATGCATCTAAGCATTAGCAAATGGATGAAATTATCTTAGGAAGATAAATGACACTAACGTACTACACTTAGCTCATTTTGCTGCCCAGGTCATACTCATCCTTTCACGCTGAGAAACACAATAATGCAATCGAAAATTATCACAAACTACCACAAGGTCTACAATGTGTTTAAGTCTTCCAAATATAAAGGTGAAAAAAATACATCTTATCAAGTAACTGTACATTTTGTAGCTAAAATTTACATTAAGATTGTTTCCCCTTTTCACATAATGCAACACAGCTGATTAGAAAATCCCTACTCATGAATTAATATGCTAGTAATATTCATTAGACCAATTAAGTACAAAATATACAATAGGAGTAATACAATTTGTCGTCAAAAAATTTTGAGCTTGATATAATATATAATACTTCTCTACAAGTTATGAAAAATTACTGTTCAATTTTACCCATATCAAAATATAAACTCTTAGCAACATGAATCCACTACTGTATCTGCCATTTTGAACAAATATTTCTAAAATTTATACATTCCTTGTACATTACTTGAGTAAAAAACAATGTAACCACACTAAGTAAACAGTGATGAAAGACAAACTGTATATGCCCGTACAGAAGTTACAAGGGGATGAGGGAGGTGGTGGAAGGAAGCAAGGATACAACCACAACACATCTTTTTTTTTTTTTTTGGTACACACTCATCACTTATCCACCCAACTTCTTTGACTGTAAACATAGTACGTAGTTATTTGTTTTGGAATAACTAGATAATCCTTGTGATAAAGGTGACCATGAGACAAAAACAAAATTAATACAATCTTAGAGCATGTGATCACATAAAGGTGGTGGCACACTAGATATTTTTCAATAACATGCTACTCATTTTTGGTAGCCGTTTTGATAACAAACTTGCTTGTGCATCACAAACGGGAATGTTTTTTCTTATGAGTTTGCCAAACACAAGGCTGCATTCCATCGTCACAACCCATATTTCCTGGAAAAGCACCATGGAACCCACACTGAAAAGTCTTAAGAGACAAACACGTAACAAAAATGAGTAACATGTTATTGGAAAATGCCTAGTGTGCCGCCACCTTAACACTCACCGTTACTGTTGGATGATTTACAAATTCTACCTTCACTAGTAATAACAAAACATTTCTGATACCATTTGACTTGTGAAAGTGGTTGCATTTTTTTTCAATAATACATCATCGTCTTGAGATGCCAACCTCATGTATTTCCACTGTGACACCTGCAAGTTGGAACACCAATAGCCCAAAGAAATAAGATATTTTCTAGCAATATTCACATTTCAAATATTACATATGAACTAAAATAAAACAAAACAGCATTCACTGACCAGGAATGTTCATATAACTTTCATCCGATTACCATGGGTAAAAAAAGTCAAATTTTCAGTTTATCATTATGATTGCAAACTCGTTGCTTGTCATATAATAAGGTAACTTGAAGGTATTATAGCAGAAAAACATGAAACACTCTAGATATTTCATATTCCTGTCATATGGGGACCCAGCTAGGTTGTAAGAATACTGGTGTCATATTCCATGTTGTAAAAGGAGACTAAAATGGAGGGAGCGAGGAGCTAGGGAGCCCCTCCTCTGTATTATTTCTTCCTATTATGAGAGAAGGCATTGAGGGGGAGGGGAGATTAAATTGTCTCCAAACCCCATCTAGATACCTTGTTTCAAAGAATATTAGCCAGGTATATAGATACATTAATTAAGAAAGAAACAGAAGGGACCTCAATTTTCTTTCCTTTTATCTTGTTCTTGAATGACATCTCACATCTGTGGGAGTCTAGATCTGTACAAAATTCTGTAGAAAAAGTACTTCACTGCAATATTTCATTATTAAGTACTAAATACACTCATAGATCTGCTCCTCCCAGTAATGTAATGGCAAATGGAATGTCAACTGAACCTTCATTCACCATCTGGGGAACACTGAGCACCCTCCACATACTTCCCCTACAACACAGGCAAACAAACAAATAATTAAGCATCACAGTTTCGCAGACCATTGTATATTAGGTTTTACTCTATCAAAGTTCTTGCATTTCATATCTTTCTAAACTTTCCATTAACTTTTCCCGACAAATCAATTCTGTACATTCACTCCGTACAAAAAAAATAAGTTGAAGCACAATAACATTTAATTTCAGTTTGAATAAGGGCAAGTGTGGTAATTCATAGTTAACATGTCAAGTTCAAACAATATTCTCCTTGCACAATATAATTTCATACTCGTTTTGATAAAAAAAAAATAAACAAGAGGAAAACTGTTAGTTTGTGAGTTTCTTCATTAGTATTATGACGTTGACTTCAATGAAGGCAAATCTTAAAACCATTACTGCAATATTCTTGTGCTGGTGGTACTAAATTTGACTCAATAAAACAACAGATCATTTCTGTTTGTGGATACATGATACCCATATAAGCATTATATTATTGCTTGGCTTATATTCATAAAAAGTTCATCAAATAACTGTGAACTATTCTAAGAATGAAGGAGGTAGGCAGCTGTTATCTATTTTTCTTTTCAAATTCATTGAGAAAATTATATATTTGTGGTTCTTCTGAATGAGTAAGAAGTTAAGATCTCAATTGATTAAAATACATTCAGAGAGCAAAATAAATAATGACAGCTACCACCCAACCAGAGGTGATGACAAAAAATAATAATACAATTTCTTGAAAATCATTGTAATAGCCTGGGCCTTCAAATTTCCATCAGTATTCCCTGTAATGTATCTAAGACCATGGTAAATATGGAACCAAACAACCAAATATTGTCCTTTATGGTGGTCACCCATTAAAAAGTAAATAAACTTTTAACATAAATAATAAATCAGCAAGTTTCATGTTAATTTATTGATCACAGAAAAATTAGGAAACCCTTTGTATGGAGATTGTTTAGGGAAGGAAGCACTTCAGAAAACATATCAGTAAACACTAAGTGCTGTTAGTTTAAGGGAAGCACTACAATAGAGGACACAACAATCCAGGTCTTGACAGAATCTAGAGTGTGTAACACAATGTACTCACTCAAGGAAACACTGACATGCACATAACATACAACCTGGAAAATCATGACCCGAAAGACAAAGGTTTCTGAAAACCACACAAACTCCTGATAAAAGACCAGTACATTACTATTATGCTAAACAATGTTCATACTGAAGAGTAGTACAATCAAGGAAAATAGTGTCAGTACACTTGGGTTCAATAAAACTTGACCTGAGCATTTCTAGATGATTAAGTTTTTGTCATGTTAAATTTAAAGGTACTATACACCATTATATCAAAGTGTAGGATTTCATAAGTGTGCTGACGATTTATTATGCAACTTTACTTCACAAACACATATGTCCTCACAAGATATTAAATCTGGCACTGTGCTTAAAGTTAGTTATTGTGCTTTACATTGACACAAATAGATAACCTAAACACACTTAATGAACAGAATTAATACATCAGTCAACAAACACTAACACTTAATGAACAAATCCACATAAGACCTCATCGGAACAATTTAAACTGTAAATATATATCACATGGATTCTACAAATATACTTCAATAAATTTAGAGTTTTCACTATAACAATTCCACATAAAATATTACATCCATGTAAATAAAAGAGCAAAAACTATATCAGTATGAAAATAAGGTCCTTGGTTGTGATCACCTTTCGTGAAGTGTAAAGACTCACTGGATGACAGGTATTCCCTGTTAAGTGTCAGCCTCCATAACTGGAGGAAGGTTCTATCTATCTATCATCTATCTCTATCTGTCTATCTATTTATCTATCTACCTATACCATTGATGCCTCAAAGGCAATGGCGGTGGAGGAAGGTGTACTGAAAAAAAAATTAACTAAAAGAAAAGGAACACTTGATTAAACTAGATATTCAAAATGTGAGTTTTCTGTAATGATGAACATGTGATAGGTTGGTATCCTCTAACACTACTTGATGACAGAATAGCCTACACATTCAAGTCAAAGTAGTTTAGTGGTTCTAACATTGAAAAGTGTATTAAAAATTCAAAACTAATAATCACCTATAAAAATACTAATAAAAAACGTCATAAGAAATACCTTTCAAGTAACAAACTTAAACAAGGCGCATAGGAAATGTGTGACAGGAAGTAAAAACATGTGATACAGACTGAAATTCTGGTGTGAATGATGTAGGACAGGTGGTGGGTGGTTGGGTTACCCAGACCTTTTAGAGTTCATCATGCTCCAGGTTTCTGCTGATAAAGTTCACCATGTCGTTGAGGGAACGATCTCCATTGTACTCACTAACCTTCTTGCCATCCTTGTACAAGAATATGGTAGGAAAACCATCCACCTGCACAAGGAAAATTTACTTTGTTACCACAGAATCATTTCAATCATACTGTGTTGAAAGGTATTTATATTTGTTTCATTAAAAAGCTTAAGTGAAATGTGTGAAAAATTATACAGGTAATACAGGTGTCAATATACAATATGTGACATTAAATTGCACATGACGTCAAAGAATTTTTACATGAAATGTTTTCAAAAACACTTTCACCAATATACAATATAAGTACATGTCCAAGTGAATGCAAGACTGTAGGTAAGGAACAATTACATCAACTTATAGTCACTGACGCCTCGTTCCCCAAGGCGATAGCCACAGTAGAAGAGCTACAGCTTCATCTTATCCATACACCCACTCATTGCTAGTGTAAGCCCTCCTCCTCTATCAGCAACTCTTTCATGCATGTACACCCTTATGGTTTTTCACCTTTCCTTAAGTATCTACCATAATTTTAATTGCACATATCTGCTTCACAAAGCCTTTCCCTTTCCTAAATCCTCGCTAATGTTTCCCTCAGCAACTTCCATCAGTATCTCCACCAAGACTCTCCCATACACTTTTCCGGATACAATAAGCAAACATCCCTCTATAATTATTACACTCATCTTTACTATCAATCTATAGTCTTGGACGACTCGTTTCCTCTGGGAACATCCCCCACAGCAGAAGACCCTCCACCTCCCCCTATCCATAGACTCCCTACTTGGTAGTTTAATCCCTCCTCCTCTATCAGCAACTCTTTCATGCATGTACTCCTTCACCCTATCTTACAACTGGCCTTTCTCTCCTAGAACCCTCAGTTTCACTCACATATGCTTTCTTCACAAACTCTTCACTCTTCTTTCTTTCCATATGACCAAACCACCTCAACATATTTCTTTTCACCCATTCCACTAAATCACACTTCACTCCATTAGCACAGAGTCCCAAGCCACATCTTTTATATATGCTTTCATTGCTCTCAACCTCCCATCTTGTCATATCGCATGCTCTTCAGATAATTCATTTCCCTACTGTCTTCTCATTCATTAAATATTCAAAGTGAATCTTCCATACTCCTATCACCTTTTTTTACCACTTACATGAACTACATCAGTTACAATGAATTTATCAAATAACCAGGATTAATACTTGCATTTTGTTCGCTGCAAAGCCCTCTGTTTACTTCCTGTGTACAGTCCACCTTAGCAATCTTGACTTGATCATGGCCAATAAACTTGCGGCCAAGTTCATCATAGGTGGGAGCCATGCGCTTACAGTGGCCACACCTGCAGATGAACAACTCCTTTAAAATGAATTCCTCCAGCTACCATTAATAAGATTACCTACACTGACACCATCATTGTCTTTTGTGCAAGGCAGCCTGAAGATATATATGCATAGCTAACTTGGTTGACTCAAAAATCAAGAGGATAAAGAAAGAGTTATGTGGCAAAAACGTTCCATAGATTCTGCAAAATATATCCAAAGATGAGACAATGATGATCACATGTCATACCATGGAGCAAAGAATTTCACCATGCTGTATCCTTTCTCCATGGCATTTTCAAAGTTCTCCGAGGTAAGGATAACAACAGGGGCCTCAGGCTCATCCTTGTGCTGCTTCTGGCTTCCTTCCTGTTCCTCCTCCTTCCCCAGCATGGTTACAGCAAACTTCTTAAGGTCTTCATGGCTTCGATCTCCTGCATACTTCTCCATCTGCACAGATAATTTGCGTACCAAGCAAAGTAGAGTCAATATTATTTTTACACATGAAATGTATATATAATTGTAATTTCAGCAACTTTCTTTCGTAACACTAAGTACTTAAATGTTAACATAACTTTCTTGTTGTTCACCTGATGAACAATCAATAAATCAGTTACTAAAGATTCCTCTAAAATTCTATCATTTACAATGAAATCTTCAATTTCAGAAAATATTTGGGCTTTCTTACTATCAGAGAAGTTAAATATTTTGTTACACTGTACACATAAATAATTAACATATCATAGGATCACTTTCAAGGATTATGAGAGAAAGGAATGTATCCAGAGGTAAAGAGAGCTTTAAGGAAAATATCATCCTGCCAATATTGACATATGGATCAGAGACTCGGAAATGGAATAAAGTACAACAGTCAAGTGTGTGTACTGAGGAAATTAGTTATTTGAGAGGAGCATGTGGTGTGACAAGATTGAAGGGTGGAGAGCAATGAAAGTATGAATGAGTGATGTGGCGTGGGATCTTGTGCAAAGGGAATTAAGTGTGGTGTAGTGGAATAAGTGAAAAGAAATACTTTGAGGTGGTTTGGTCATCTTGAGAGAAGGAAGCACTAGGATTAATGAGAGAGCTCTACCTTTCTCACCACGAAGCTGCCATGAGCCAGGATCAAACTCGCAACGTTTAGGTCACGAGCCGAGCACTGTACCACAGAGCTGGCTGATACCCCATATTGAGAGAAAGAATAGTGAAGAGTTTGTGAAGAAAGTGTATGCGTGTGAAATCGAGGGTCCTAGGAGAGGAAAGCCAGATGTACAATGGAAGGATAGGGTAAAGGAGTACATGCATGAAAGAGTTGCTGATAGAAGGGGAGGGATTGAACTAGCAAGGAGGGAATGTTTGGACAGAGAGAGAGAGCCTCTTCTACCATGGCCATCCCATTACAGGACGTTTCCGGAGGGAACGATGCATCAGAAACTATTGATAGATAGATAGAATTCCATCCATACCATTACATTAATTACATAACATGTTATACCACATTGCTACATCTAACAAGTAACCATTCTCATCACTGCTCACCTCGTACATAATCAAATT
This sequence comes from Metacarcinus magister, assembly GCA_029783475.1. Lineage (NCBI taxonomy): Eukaryota > Metazoa > Arthropoda > Malacostraca > Decapoda > Cancridae > Metacarcinus > Metacarcinus magister. The sequence goes on from JAPQNM010000038.1 coordinate 22,027,732, forward strand.
TGAACATGTTTGTGGTAAGCTATTCACAAACAGTACAATGCTAAGGATAGATAAGTGCATAAGTCCTAATTCTTTAATTTGCCAATAAACTAAGTGAGCACCTGATGCATGGAGCTTGAATCTCACCATTCTGTTTATTCATTTACCTTTTTGCCATCAACAATCCAAAGGAGTGTTGGGTATCCCTTCACCTCATACTGGGTGCAGATGGACTGGTACTGAGTGCAGTCCAATTTTCCAATGGTCACTGACTTATCATGTTCAAAAGACTGAGCCAATGCCTCCCAGGCTGGGGTCAGTCTCTGATCAAAGAAAAAAAAATTCAATGCTATGATTCTGAAAGGCATGATTTTTCAGTGACATTTTAGAATTCAGAACATAAAAACTAGAAAATTTTACTACAATACATTTTGGAATAATTTTGTACTGCTCCAAAAATTCACTGCTCTACTTAATGTTTCACAGTTAAGGATCACCATTCACTATAATAAGCTTGCTTTATCCAAAATATCTATACATGAGCATGAGTAACTTAGCTTTTATTCTGACACATTGAAAAAAACAAATTTGAGCAGTCTGAATCTGCCATGCATACATCTAAATATAGTTAGCTAACATAAACAAATATATGAAGAAAAAACACCTCATATCTGTCTCACCTGACAATGTCCACACCAGGGAGCATAAAACTTGATGAAGTGACTTCCACGTTGAACAGATGCCTTGAAGGTGGTGTCTGTATGCTCCACTAGGCCTGTCACAGCCTCTGGTACAGAAGCTTCCTCACCATCCTAGGAGGAAAGTAGCAAGTTCAAACATGTCCTGGTCCTTTCACCCTTAAGTAATTTAGGTCATTACGTCCAATCAGGCAAATGGCCGAGTCGTCTCATGGTCTAAACAATGTACGACCTAAATTATATATGACTTAAATAACCAAACTTAATCAAGTTAAAACTGCTGAAGTTGGATTCATAGTTACATCAAAGAATATAATATGTAGATTTAACATTAAGCTCAGACCGGGGGTGAAGGATGCAAGAATACTAACACGGTATTCCCTGCAAATACAATATAAAGACAACCAAAAGGGACAGAGCTAGAGGTCTGGGAAGCCCCTTCTCCGTATTCTTTCCTACAATAACACAAGGCACAGAAAGGAATGGGAAAGTAATGTCTCCTCGAACTCTTATGATCTTGTCTTGGCTACCTCCATTTAAGGGAATATAAGCCTGGTATATAAATAGATAAATAAACCATCTAAGCTGGATGTCATTAAAAAAAACTAAATCCAATGAGAGAGAGAGAGAGAGAGAGAGAGAGAGAGAGAGAGAGAGAGAGAGAGAGAGAGAGAGAGAGAGAGAGAAACAAACGAGAGAACTAGGAAACAGTTGTTCAACTCCACTAAAGAGCAGTTTTTATAAGGTGGTATTCATAACATTAAACATAAGTAAGGAGGTTACTTGTCCCAGTCTCCAACACACCATCAGTCACTTGGTGGTGCAGGATGACAGACAGGCAACACCCAATGTGGAGAGAGGCAGATTCCATTGGAGTATGAATGCCATATATAACATTTTGGACAATTTTTTTCATTCACCTATTGATGATGTATTTGCACTTTGTTATACTCCTGCAAGGACATCAAACCATCATTTGAGAAGCTTGTTACATTTTTTTTTTTGTTGTTTCCAATATCACAAACCGTTGGCGCTAGTAGGCTTTATGGAGGCAAAGTTGGACTTGCCTCTTGCCTGTTATTTGGAGTAGGTTTTTAGATTCTATTTTTAATAGTGATGCCTCAAATGTTTACATTCTCTTTTGAATATGTTGAAAACGTGAGAGGCTATTGCTGCTAAAGCCTCAAATGCATATAAACATTGTAAGTCCCGTCTGAGGACAGTATGGCAACAATTTGGGTAGTCTTTGGCCACTAGGCGGCAACACCAAAGAATAAAAAGTGGCCAGCGGATATCAGGGGATCGAACCCGGGATCCTAAGTTCGCATGCCCGAACGCTGACCACTATACCACCGCCTCCCCGGAGGTACAACTAGCTCACCTTTAAGTCCAGGAATTGATTGCCTACATCAGGAATACAATGAGTGCTTCTTACAACAGTGTCAGCACAAATAATGGTGTTGCGTGGTGGCACAGAAGACTGAACTGTCATGACCGTGCACATGAACAATTGTATGAACTAATAGAATTGCTGTGCATATAAACCTCACTAGTATATGTGCAAGTGCAGTTAGTGCAAAAACTGAAATTAGGGCACTATCAAAAGAAGTATTTTAAGAACGTGCAGGGTTGCCGTTTCAGTTTATGAGATCAGTATATGAATAAGGAAATAAAAACTACCCTACTTATGGGTGACTGCAGTCATCTTGTAACACCATGTATTGACTTCTGAATACAACAAAATAGCTGTTATACTGTATTGATGAACCGATATCTTTAATCCATCAATAATTTCTTACTTTTTATGAAAGAATTATTTAGTTCTGTCGAGATGTAGGTTTTAATTAAACAACAATTCCATTAAAACAGACACCAGTCTATACGTACTGCTCTTAATTTACTGTCGATTATGAAATAAATTAATTCTTTTACACACGAATTCAATTAAGCTATACATATGTATACATTTATTACCATTAGTGGTAAAAAATATAACACTTTCTCATACTGTGCAGATGTATTATATCTTAACTAATCCTTAGATAGTAATATTAGATAGTATACAATATCTAAGCTATATATCTTTCAACTTAACAATACATTAAACAGTACACTATATTACTTTCTATTAATTTTATTATCTCTTATGTATCAATATATAAAGGTAAGGTAAAGTGGGGGGGCACACTGTAGCTGTGTATAGCTGCGGCCGCTTATCTCCCGTCACATTAGCTTTTAAGCCTGGTGGAAATTAATTCGTTACGCCGGGACACAGGGCCACTGTGACATCCGAGTTTCCACAGTTTACCTTACCCATGTTTTACCTAAGTACCCAACCAACCCGTTTGGGAGGATGAACAACTGGGTGAGCTGTCCACCGACTGTCCTCGTCCGGGATCAAACTCAGGCCAGCGGATTCGTAGTCAGACGTGCTAACCATTCCACTACTGAAGCGGTGGAATGTTATATATATATATATATATATATATATATATATATATATATATATATATATATACATATATATACATATATATATACATATATATATATATATATACACATACATATACATACATATATATATATATATATATATATATATATATATATATATATATATATATATATATACATATATATATATACATATATATATACATATATATATATACATATATATATACATATATATATATACATATATATACATATATATATATATATATATATATATATATATATATACATATATATATATATATATATATATATATATATATATATATATATATATATATATATATATATATATGAATATACATATACCGTATATAATTTCATCACTGGTCCCTTTGGCCCAAGCATCTAATGGCTTAAGCATTTCATGGATTCATGAGGCCTAAACATCTTATAGCCTAAATGTTTTATGGACTAAGCATCTTACGGTCTAAAGCCTAAAGTTGTAACGGCCTAACAGAATCAGAGGGCGAAAATAATACAACCTAATGGTTCCAGACTCATTGAAACACCTGTATATACATTCAGTATCTAGTCAGAACACAACATTATGAGGTAGAACTAGATTAAAGAAAAATATATATAAACCATTATATCGCGGTTCAGTTTTCGCGATCATGGTAGTTCGCGGTTTTTTTCAGTAGGACCTATTAATTTTGATATCGCATATATTTTTGCCATTTCGCGGCATTCCGCAGCAATGTTTATGAGTTTAAATCTCGCGTGTCACGATAAAATAGCTGTACGTACTGATTCAGCCAATCAGAGCGTCGATATTGTTTTCTCGGCCACTGATTGGCTGTTGTGTTCTAGGGACTGGTTTCACAGTTGCTTCCTATAGTTGTGATCGTTACCAATGAGCAGTGATCTCCACCACCATCAACAAATCCGATTTCACAGTCGTCTTTCGCGGTGTTGTTTGTTTGTATCAATACCCAAAATTGGAACCTTTGGTAACGGAGGCTTGGGAGCTGGGGGACCTCCCCAACAGAGCTTAACAAAACAATTTTTTAGCAAATAACTCAAATTCTTATCCCCATATAGTTATATCATTTCCTGAAATATATGTGAAAAATTATTTAACAATACGGCAACATGTTGTAGGGGTATGATGATAATATGAAAATTTTTTAGAAAAATTTGGATGGCGGCATGAACTCATCAGTCAATGAGGGAGAGAAAAAGATAAATTTTCGGAAAACAGTATCCTCTTATTCTCAAGACAAAACTATATTATTCTGATGGATTACGATGTGTTTTGAATTAATATGATAACCGTTTCTCGGTAAAATGATCAATCCAAAAATAAATCAAACCTAACCTAACCTAACGTCCTAACCAAGGGTATCACTCGCTGGGCCACCTGATCATTTAAATTTTAATATTACGGTTATTTCTTAATTTGCTTACCTAGTTCAACTATCTAAATACTCAGAAAGATAAAAGATCTACACGATGAAATAGGTAAGGATGTCTGGAGGATGCTATTTACCGAAATACTGAGACAAATAGTAGTTGGGTTTTTTATACTGTTTGTACAATATTTTTGTGTTATTCATTGCTCTTGCTCTCTCAATATCATTTATGTGTTCAAATGTGTTTCTATTGTTTTAAAAGTGTATTTAAAGACCTTAAAATGCTTTTAAAAGTAATGTAAAAGTTATAAAAACATGCCTAGGATGTATTTAAATAGGGTATTTCTATTTCGCGGATTTTCACTTATCGCGGGAGTCTGGAACGTATCCCCCGCGATGGAGGGGGTACCAGTGTAAATAAATACATTTCATATGTTAATTTCTAGGCTCTGAGGTGGTGGCTACTAGAATTATACCACAGTAATCCCTGCAGTTTGTAAAATGCAACAAAAGGAATAGAGCGAGGGGTCTGGAAGTCCCTCCTCTATATACTATCCTACAGAAAGAAGACACACAGGTGGGGAGGGGAGAATAATGTCTCCGTGAACCCTGGCATGCCATATCTTGGCTACCTCCCTTTTTGGGGGATAACAGCCTGGTATATAGATAGATAGATGTTAATTTCTAACAGAGATGAGCATGTTTAAAAACTGGGGTGTTTTCAGAAGAGGTCCTATAAAACTTTTTCATTCAACCAAACCACACATTGTTTCTGAAACTTAAGATATACCAGGGAAGAGAGGTGAACCTTTCAACCACAAAAAAAACCTCATACACTACAATTTATTGCATATGGTGTGCTAAATAAATAAATTAATTAATTAATCAATCAAAAAATTTTAATTTAAAATAAATATATACATATATATGTATATATATATATATATATATATATATATATATATATATATATATATATATATATATATATATATATATGTGTGTAAGTTTATCAGTTGTTACTTTTCTCTGCCAGACTCACCTCCACGCCAGTGCCCAGGTGCTCTGCAATAAACTTCTCCAAAGAAGCTACGTCTCGAGGTCCTTTGTACTTGATACCACTCTGCACACCTTTACCAAACAGTTTCACTCTGAAATTTCTTTGATAAATTGAACTACTAAGCATCAATTTTACATTTACAGCCTTCCCCACAAACCTACTTTTCCCATGTAATTGTACCCTATGTGCTTCATAATCAATCAATCCTTCTCTATGTTCTGCATACCTCAGTGTTTTGTTTCAGCCATTCAACAATTCATACTCTTTGCTGCAGTGGCATATTAGGAGTAAATATGTTGATGGTGGTCGATAAGCAGAAAAAATATCAACTCACGTGGGATAACCAGTAACTTCCTGGGAGGAGCAGAGGCCAGTGTGTTGGGTACAGTCCACTTTCCCTACCACCACCTCAGCCTCAACAGATTTTAACCTCTCTCCAAGTTCATCCCATGTAGAACCTAACTTCTTGCAATGACCACACCTGAAAGGAATAATCAGTAAGTAATTGCAAGTTTACAAATTATCCAAAATATTGTTACGGGAATATATTAAAATATAATTGAATCTATAAGTAATGAAAGTAGAATGTTAAAATTAATGACCCAATCTTTTAGTTGAGTTCCTATACTACTGCAACTGACAGGGGATAAAGCATCAGACAAGAGGCCATAATTCTCCCCCAAAAAAATGGATGAAGTGCCACAAACCACCAAATGAATGTACATAGACAGAAGTACAGTCAATTACCAGGTTGATGAGTATTTGATCATTACTTCAGTATACCGAGCTTGATAAATTAATAAATGTAACAATAAAAGTATTCAATATTCCTGTCATCAGCTTAATAACCAATTTTCAAAGAGCATGTTCACAACAGTACCAAAAAAATATTGCTGATCATGTTAAATAAGAAAACATAAAAGTTTAACCACACATGACAGAAGGAGTAAGCAGTTACATAAGTCTGTTTGCAGATGATGCGAAATTACCAAGATATATGAATGGAGCAACATAATGGAAAAAAATGTCATGAATTGGAAATGGGAACGAGTGCAATGAGACCCTCATGGACATAAAGTTAGGACAGAAGTAAAAGAAGAGCAATATTTGGGAGTAGTAATACAGGACAACTTATTAACAGAGAAACATATCAATAAAATAATTGGTAACGCATTCAGGATGCTAAAAAATATAGGGATGGATTTTCACCTCCTAGAAAAAGATATGATGATAAAATTATAACAACAATGATCAGACCAAAACAGAAATAATCAGAAGTAATATGATGCTCGCACAAGAAAACGCATGTATTGAAATAAGAAAGAGTACAGAGAATAGCAACTAAGATGATGCCAGAATTGGAAGACCTAACATATGAAGAAAGATTAAAAGAAATGCATCGAACACTAGAAGAAAGAAAAGAAAAAGGGGATTTAATTACAATATATAAATTGATGAACAACCTTGAGGAAACAATTAGAACAGATCAAACAATGAAAAGAGGAAAGGCTAGAAATTTGAGGGGACAGGAAAAAAATCCAAAAAGGAATTTGCTTGAACAAAAGAAAATAGTAGTTTTTCCCAAAGAAGTGTAGATACTTGGAATGGACTGAAGGAAGAGATGATAATGGCAAAGAATATACAAAAACTAAAAGAAAAACAGGACCAATAGAGATACGAAGACAGGACACACGAATGTATACTACAACTAGGTATATACACAAAAAAAATACAATCGTTCATTTCACAAGACAATGAAACTATTCAAAATTTTGATTCCTGTTAACAATACATTACTTGGGCACTGTTAGGTATAATAACACTTCATTCAGATAGGGAACATAATACAATACAATGTAATACAATACTAACCACGGGGCATAGAACATCACAAAGTGGGGTTTGAGAGCTACCGATTCTGCAAAGGTGTCGTCAGAGAAATTTACCACACCATTTAGTTTCTGTTGTTGCTGCTGCTCTGCCAATGCGACCGCTAAACTTATGAACATAATACTAAAGAACATGTTTGCGGTGTGGTGTGTTGAGGACTGAAGAAATCCGCACTTGTTCCCTTCAGAGGTGTGACTGGCTGACTGGCGAGTGGCGACTGCCGGGAAACTTGTGGTGATGGTAATGGCAGTGGGTGGCAGCGTGTTTCATTTTATTCAACGGCACTTTATTTTCACTATATCAATTCTTTTGATAAACATGACATATATAAAACAAGAACTCTTCTTAATGTTCATCTTATTATTCAATTTGTATTTATCTATAGCTACCTTTTTTCCCCCTCATTTTGTCCTTAATCCTACGATAGTTAGCAATTATTTTAGCATCCTCCTCTTACAATACACATCAATTAATCATGCTAACAAAATATTAAAAGTTCTTTAGAATTACACTAGTTATAGGCATGAAGTCTATAAAACTCAGCCCCTAAGATATTCGACCAAAGCAAATATTAACAACAGCCAAAAGTAAAGAATTAATGGGAGGCGTTTCTTCCAATAGGAATCTCTTGTTTGTAGCACGTGTTACAGTGTTACAGGGCGTACAGGGATTGGTGGGAGTCGTAGAGTGAGGGTGCGGGGACGAAGAGGTCGAATGAAGGCAGTGAGATTAAAATATACTATGTGGTATTTTCAGCATCACGCATCGACACATTCCTTCAAAAAAAAAAATTTTATTTGTTGTTATTGTTTATTATTGAGTTAAGATTAATTGTGTGAATAATGACTTGTAATAACAATGTAGGATTTCAATGATAATACACGTTAACTTGTTTCATAATATGTTGGTCACATATCGGGTCACATATCGGGTTCAGGTTAGGCTGTTTTGTACGAAGGCTTTCAAAATGTACATGCACTTGAACATTTCTATTTCTTTGAGGTGCAAGTAATATGCCATTGATATAACAGGTACATTCTTTGTAATTAAACCACTACAAACCTTCGGACATGACATCATCCTGTGACTACCTTTACGTCACGAGCATAACTGAGTCCAAGTCAGGGTCAATAACAAGCACACAAATGAAGTGACACACCTCCCCTGGGTGTTGAGTTGTGTTGTGGTGAAGGCATCACCATAGCGAGGGTATTGGGTGAGATGCTCATAACAATGCTTCTGGTATGATTTTCAAGTTAGGCAACGTGAATGAAAGTTAGCGATACATTTTGACTGGATAGCCTTCAGCGGGAATCCTTCTGCAATAAATTTCAAGATGTTATGACGCTGCAAACAAGATGGAATTACCCAATGTGTTGAATAATATTCTCTTGCATATAACTTGCGTGCCGCTGTAACCACTTATCTGAGAGGATGCTATACGTCTTCTGCTCCTGCTGGTCTACAGTCGAGAGGCCACAGCCACATGAACCTGAAACAAACTTCAAACGTCTACCACATGCATTTGAAGGTGTCACTATCTTACAAGGAAGTCACCTCTATACATTCCACATACGCTGCCTTACCCATAGGACTGGTTTCTCTTGGTATCATTCGAGCAACAATGGTTCCTAATGCTCAATTGGATTTTGGTTGACCATGACTATCCCGCCATTATAACCTCAAGAAAAGGACACGCCCGCCTCATATAAGAGTTTGCTACAATCACATTAAGCATACT
>JAPQNM010000038.1:22044474-22079474 GCA_029783475.1 Metacarcinus magister
GTGTGGCTACAAAAAATATGGCATCTGCACCTCACCCAACTCCCGATTGTTAGTCATAGAAAACATTTGATATCTTTTGAATTAACATAACATAACAAAACCTAAATCAAACAAATCTTTGCGACGGAAATGTAATCAAGAAAACCTTCTCAGAATGCATCTGATATAAAAATACAATCATCAATTCTCTATAGCATTCTGGTGAAGATGTAAAATAATATCTTCTAAACTAACATAACATAACATAACATAAATTAACCAAACCTTAACCTACATTGACAAATAACAGAACCTTATTCAAACCAAACTAAACTTTACTTTTCGAAGAGAAGGTCTCACAGAAAACATTGAATATCTCACAAACTAAGAATTTGTGACAGAAATATAATTAAGAAAACCTTCTCATCAGGTAATGCAAAAATATAATCCTGAATACTCTAGAGCATTCTGGTGAAGACGTAAAATAATACCGGGCTCGCTTATAGATACAGCACGTGCTTAACTTTGGGTAATAAAATATAAAAAGCTTATGTAACTGAACCAAACCAAACCTAACAACATAATCAACCTAACATAACTTGAAAGATGCTTTGCCAGGTAAATAATAAGGCACAGGCCGTACGAATAGCGGATGACAATGTGGTACGACTGCCATATCTCTAAGCACTTCATTTAATTTTTGTTCATGCCATTTAAGATTTTCTTTTTCTTTATATTTTTGTTTCTACTGTAACGTTTTTGAGACTTTCTTAATAACATGTATTTTTATATTACTGTAATGCCATGAGACAGCTGCGGCCGGATATTGATCAAACAGACAACTGGCAAATTTGTTTTTCCTTTTAATACATGTATATAATTTAGATGTATGAATTTTTATTAACCTATCATAACCAAACCTAACCTATCATTGAGAAATATAAGGAGTATCCTAGGATTGATTCATTAAAAGGGGAGACGGTGGCCTAGTGGCTAGCAGTTGGGCGTACCAGCTCAGGGTCCCGCGTTCGAGTCACTAGTTTACTAGGTTTTACTAGGTTTTTGTTTAGAGGTCTATGCCTCACAGCCATGGTGGACCACCGCTGCACCACTGTGGTGCCCGACCACAGCAGTTCCTCCCCAGTAAACAGCTTAAGCATCACGAGCCCGGGCGGGGACTCGATTTGCCGACCAAGTGAATGCAAGGCCAGCGCACTACCACTGTACTAGCACGGGCACGATACTACCGCCGAGTGGCCTAAGATCACCCACTACATGCTCCATTACACCATCCTCGCCGGGACTGCAACGTTATATGCGCGAGGAGCTTCCGCTGGCAGCATGAGCCAATCAATAAGAAACAAGACGTCACTTAAAAAAAAATCTAACCTGCGCTACTAACGGACGGAGGCCAACCATCTAAGGTCTCCTTGAAGCCTACTGGCGCCATGGGTAAAAGATAAAAAAAAAAAATCTTTGAATATTTATAAACATTAAATTTTATAGTGCATTTTTAAAACCAAAATAACAAACAAAATTTTAAAGACCATATGTCTATTTGGTCAGATATCCAATACTCGGTGAAATGCTCATTCAGCCAGATTAGGTTGATAAAAATTCATTAATCTAAATTTTGTATACTTATACTATATTAAAAGGAACAACAAATTTGCCAGTTGTCTGCTCGGTCATTCAATTTTTGGTCAAATGTCCATTCAGTTAGATATCCATTCGGCTAAATGTCTGTTCGGTGAAATATGTCGGCCATGGATAACTTAGTAGATTGGCAGTTATAATTCAGAGTAAGTTCAAAGACAGCCTGCTTATAATAAACTTATTCATTGTTTACAGATAGGGGAGTGAGGCCTACTGGTGTTTTAGTTGGAAAAAGGTTTCAACATATTCCTGAAATGGCTCCAGAGCTGATTGTTCCAAACTTAGAAGGCTTTAAGGTAGGTGTGATTATCTTCATTTATTATTCCATCCTTCCTTACATGAAATTATATAATCTCTATTAGTTATGCTTCGTGCTAGTATAATCATGTAAGAACTACCTACTACAATATCTTTTTTATTAATTTGTTATTTATTTAATATTTTTTTTATAAGAATGATCTAGTCTCAAGAACATTAATTTTCATCAGCAGAATTTGATTTCAGCCAGTTACCTGCATGTTAGATTTTCGAGGCCTTGAGCTGCACAATTCTTCATAAGGCTGAGTCCTGAGTATGTATTGAGAATTAAAGCAATTAATTTGAAGAAGAAACTACTCAGGCTGGCCCTATGCAACTGCCTTTCTCTGATAGTTTGGCCTTTGTAAATTAGATAAAAGTGGATGGGATATTTATTCAATTATCTTTGTTGCCAGATAAATAGTACAGTATATGTAATATCGCCTTTGCATTTTCCCGTAATCATAGTTTCATAATTACTTGGGAATCTCCTTATGAAACAAAACCTGGATAATGGAGATCATTATGTATTTGTATCAAAGAATGCAATGAAAATATAACCTTTTGTTTTGTTTCAGCTGAAGCCTTATGTGTCGTATCGAGCAACAAATGTCATCCAAAGTGAGTTTGGGCCACAAGACTTGTTCTATGCAGTTTACAGTAACAAGATTGCAGAGGATTTAAAGAATGGCAAACTAGATGAAAATCATAACCCACTTGAACCATCGGAAGAAGAAAGTCTCACACCAGATGAAGCAAGCAATAAAGCATTATCGATAGGCTCAGATAGATTTCTGTAATTTTTTTTTTTTTTTAAGTTTCCCCAAAAGGCATATAATTATGAATTTCTTACTGGTAATCTTAGAAATATTTAACCAGTTTATCTTCTTAAAGGAAGGCTAACATTAAATGAATTGGTTACATTTTACCATTTTCTACATGCAGGCAAAATAGATCATGCTTTCATTGAAGCACTTCCAAAACCTTTCCTTGTAAATATTTTTAATAAAATTGTAAAGCTGTTGCCACAAATTTCTCTATGCATACCGATCTTTAGTTATTCCTATTACTTTTTTTGTTTTGTTTTTATAGTTAGTCAGGTACTAAAAAAAAATACAAATAAGTTGCAGTTTTCTAGATCCTTCCTCAGAATCTCATACTTATATTCTTCCCGTACACCTCCTAGTTCAAAATACTAAATACAATTCCTCAGTCATTCATATTCGTTCTACATGGCCAATTAAGTGATTGACTGGTTGAATTATCTTGGCAATAAGGTTATATGAACATCCTTGATAAGGACAAACTAAAAGTAATCGGTAGAGCATAACTACTACAGCAGCAACAATAACAGCCAGCCAGCCTCCTTCAGAAAGGTCAGTACTTCATAACTCAGGGATACTGCCTACCTGCCCAACGCCAGAGAAAGTGAAAACATCCCATCTTTGCCCTGACACCGGGCGCAGGTTCCCAAGGCTGAGCCACTCGACCAGCAAGTGCTGCCCAGCACAGCAGTTGTCGCAATAAGGCTGAACTCCCCAGGACATTAAAAATCCAAGTCAACGGGTGTGACCTGTCCAAAGACGAACCAACCCCGGCAACCACAAACATTGGCAGACAACCAGGGCTTTAAGGCCATGGTAGTAATCTGATCCATCTTGGTGGTGGCCACCATGGCCTCCCACCTTTTCTGCCATACAGCAGTAAGGGCAGACCGGATGGAGGAAAACAGGTCTCTGAAGGGAAGTGGGTAGACTGCTGCAGCCTTGGCTAACGCATCCACTAGCTCATTCCCCTGCACCGACACATGAGTGAGGTTAGTATGGCCAATACATAATTGTGTAAGTGCAGTCTCCCACTGTCTATTCTTGTGATATGGGTCTGACCAAGGAGAGACAAATGGTTTAACTGCACAAAGTATATTCTTTGAGAGATCAGACCAGGATTGCCAACAGCTAGATAGAAAGAAGCGAAAAAAATGGAAATAATCATAGGTTGGGACTTCAATGAAATGATGGCATCCTAATATAGTAACAGAATGGGTCAGTAAGTCAATATGTTCATTGATGGTAATACCAGCATGGCTCAGAACCCAACAACAGCAGACAAAAGCCACTCTTGGATTTCACGAACTAGAGGGTGAATAGTATAGAGGAAACGTAGAAGGGAGAGAGAATTTTGAGACTAAAACTTACAAAGGATGAAGATGGCTAGGAAAGCAGCTTAGTCAAGGCAGAGAGAATAGCATACAGCTCAGTCATAAGGACACTGGATACGCTTGGTAATTGGAACTGGAAGTATTGAGATTTAGAGCCATCAGTATGTACCAAGGTGCAATTATTATAAGTAGTAAAGTGTTCGTAAGATGTAAGTTGGTGTATTAGACTTGGAAGAATTAGAAAGGGCAGAAGAGCAAATTAAGTGGTGGGTATAAGCCATGGCAGAAAAGAATTAGTATGGAAAGGGAGGACATTTAAATCAAGAATGGGAGAGAGAAGGGAATGCATACAAAGTGGCCGTGGTAGTCGTGGATGGGAATTTGTGGAATAGTGATCTTAGGGGTGGAAAACTGGTGTAGTCTGACAACTTCGGAGAGAAAGGAGAGTGCGGCATTGGGAAAGTGATAGTAAGTCTGATTCTGAGTACAGGCTTTCCACCAAGGAAGATCAAAAGGCGCCGAAAGCGAGGCATAAGCCTAAGCGATTGGGTCATCAAGTGAGGTTAAGAGAATGGCAGAAACTGAAGAGTATATATGGCATCCGTAATCAAGAGTGGAGAGTATCCAGGAAATATGTAGATGGAGAAGTGTTTTCCTATCCACACCCCAAGATATATGGGAAAGATTTTAGAAGTTGGAGACGTCGAAGAGCAGGACCAAAGATTGTGGCCTGATGCCTTGGCCTTTCTTTTTCTAGCTGGATATCCTCCTTTTATCTTCCCACTATCCCCATTTTTTATAGTGAGAGCCATGCAAAGGCCCGAGTGTGCCATGGGCACTGTATATCGCCCGTTTTTCACTGCCCTTGCTCCCCATGGGGATTATGGGGAGTAAACCAATCATATTTCCTACTTACATTCAGCTCACCATCACCAGTTATGAAAGGTCAAAATCAACAAGCTCATTAGGGAACGCACCTCAAAAAATTAATCCCCCAACAAATATTGCAGAGATTACATTCAAAGGACAAAATTTGGACACTGTATACATAGGTGTAGCCTTCTGTATGGTTAAACATTACATTCCACCCCTTCATTAGTGCCAAAATTGCTGGAGATTTGGTTATCCAGCAAACTACTGTAGATCCCGCGCATATTCCCTTGTGCCTCACCTGGCCCTCAACATCATCTGTGCAAACCACCCAAAAAAGGGTCTTCTTCCTGCGCTTGGCTTCAATTTTTTTTTACTTTATTTATTTATTTCATCTTTTACCCGTGGCGCCAGTAGGCTTCATGGAAGCCTTAGATGGTTGGCCTCCGCCCGTTAGTAGCGGGGGTTAGATTTTTTAAGTGACACCTCGTTTCTTATTGAGAGGCTCATGCTGCCAGCGGAAGCTCCTTGCGCATATAGCATTGCAGTCCCGTCGAGGATAGTGTTATGGCAGCATGTGGGTGATCTTAGGCCACTTGATGGTATTAGCAAAGAAAAGTGGTCAGCACATGCCAGGGCTCGAACGCGGGACCCTGAGCTGGTACGCCTGACCGCTAGCCACTAGGCCACCGCCACCCCATGGCATAACACTCAAAGAAGCTAGACAAGATAATCACCCCGAGACATATGGGAGTCTTTAAAAGTTGGAGACGTCTAAGAGAAATTGGTTTTATTGTTGCAATGTGTTTCTCGCATCAACTCACCCTCCTCTCAATACCTCTTTCATACATATACTTAATAACTATCTATAGATATAAGACCCATCCATCAGAAGCTTGCATAGTCCCCAACAAAATTACATGAGTAGACGAGTGACTCACTGAGAAAAGTAGTGGTAACATACATGATTTAATCTTCGCTCACCTCACCTGAATGCCATTTGATCCTTAATGAATTAGTTGAAGCATGAAGCACCACTACTTGACAACTGAATCACAGTAAACCAATCTTTGTCCTCTGATATTGTTACTGTTCTTGCTGTGTCCACCTATGTAAAGAAATAGTACTAGATAATAAAGGGATAAGTAAAGTCAAAATTACCAATGCATCTTTATTTTCTTTAAAAACTTTGTTCCACACGCATCTGGAAAACAAACAAAAAAAGTATATTAGCAGAGTAAATAATTTATCTAATCTGGGCAAGGAGGTAAGGAAAAGGGGAAATCAATAGAATAGGGAGAAATTTTTAGCATACCAGCACGGTCACTTAGTAAGAGGTCGCCAAAGATTTTTTTGAGGGGCCATAAGCAAAAAAAAAATAAATAAATAAACAAATATATATTCCATCAAATTTTCTTACTCATGTGGCTTCACATGCGAAAAAATATCAGAAAAAAAAGCATTTACAACTAAAATAAATATAGAAATAACAAATCTGTGTTGAGTGAAGATATACACCCACCTTCAGCCTATTCCGTGGGCATGGTGCGAATGATGTCAGAGTCACCAGGATCAGTGATGGCCAATGAGCACACCCGGAAGTATTTACCACAGGCTGTTCCAAGCTCGATGTTATTGCCAGAATAGTGATGCACACCAGTCTTTGCCAGCATAGCATAGTACTCAATCTCGGACTTCCTGTAAAATATAGGCGGTCTTAAGAATGCAGAACAGAATTTAAATACAAAATAAAGTTTGTCCCAACAAGTTACCCATACACTACATTCACATACCTTGCCTGAATTTAGATATTTTGATTGAATTTGTTTTTCCTGGCTTAAATAAAATTTTATTATATACACGTATGCATGCGTGTAAACACAAAGAGAGATACACAGCAAGTCGCTATTTTTGTTCATGCACATTCCCTTTAAAATCATGGAGGCTGCAAAAATACCACCATATTCACAGCGGAACAATGGGTCTGGGAAGCCCCTTCACTAATATCTCCTACAATAAGACAAGGCAGCAGATAAGCGAGTATGGTCTCCCCGAACCATATATTTATTCCTGTCCTTACATCCTCTAATCATCTCAAAACTCCTGTCTCGCATACTCGTGCTCCCACTTCACAGAGGGTCATCCTCGTGCACCCCACCACTGCTACTGTACATTGTCAGTTCACTCAAAGCAGTCTTGTTTGCCTCATATACGGCACAAGCTCTCTAATCATCCTAGAGACTTGCTTCCTATGGGCAATTTATTCTTGCCTTCCTCCTGGAACCAAACAATCTTATATCAAGTATTGTTGGTGTGGCGACGAGGTGGCAAACTTTGTCATGTAACTTAATGGATAAACACTTCCAGTTTCTAAACGCTTGAAAAATAGCAACTTGCTGAATAGACTCAACATCAATTTCTAGACTTGCTGTAGTTATCCTCCTATCCAACTTTGTTTTTGAAGCATTTGGTGGCTGGTTGGGGATTCCAGTCGCTTTACTTAATGCTGGGCACAGGTTAGATATTTTTCAGTACAGAAATAAAATGGATGAATTACTTTAAATGAATTGTGCCTTCCTCATGGAGAAACAAGAATATTAGGTAATTTCAGTAGGATTGGGTGCAGATGCAGTGTCTCCACATACATGCGCACAAGAAAATAAATAAAAAAATATAAAAATCCCACCCCTTCTAAAACAAGTAATGGTTAATTCAATCACAATGTAGTTTACATGCGGCGTTGGGTAGTGAATATAGTGCAAGGAAGCACACACAAGATGTTGGCCAAAGATAACTAAATTCCCATCAATCAATCCTTTAAAATTAACCCAAACCTTCGGGGCTTCATTAACATAATTAACTTTAGCATTAATCTGAATCTTATCAATTTCTGTAACCAATAGTACTTAGTTTTAAATATATACGACAATGTTCTTAATTTACATTCAGGATAAAGCCTTCAGACTAGGGAGAATAATAATGAAGAATAGATATACAAAATATTAACAACTTACATGTCCTAAGAACGTAGCACCGAGACTCCGCAGACAATCACACTGGTTAACAACTTCCAAGGTGCTTACACAAAAGGAAAGCACTTTGGTGTTGATGTAACCCTGGACCAAGCTTACAAATTGAGAGGCTTTTAAATTGAAATATCATTGAGTTACATAAGCTTAGTCCATTGCCATCTTAGTCAACTGAACATCACCCTGGCTATCAGGCCCGGGGATGCAAGCTGTGCCAAGATAGAGGGTCAGCCATGTGAGGGTCTACTTCTCAGTCTCACCTGAGTGATGGAGTGTTGTTGGCAATAATGACAAGCTTTGCCTTGCCAGCACGCAGGCACTTCAGGGTCTGTCGGTATCCCAGGACGTACTTGCCAGATTTCATCACCAAGGCCAATCGAGAGTTGATACTCTCGATGGCTTTTTTCTGCAAAAACACATTTTATTAAGAATTGCTCTGATACAAATGCACACAAAACTATTTTTCAGGGAATGTCAGACTCATAATCAGAACACCTTGTCCCTAGAACCTATTTTCTCTTGCCACCCAAATGAGACCAAAGAACACAAGTTCTTTGGTCTGGCGAAGGTGGCATATACACTAAACTAAATACTCTATAAAAACAAAGAAACTACAAAAGGCCCAGAGGCCTACACGTGGCCCTTGCTGGTCGAGTACCATGCAGTCCATGCTTTGTGGAACAAGCGAGCGATATCTCTCCCAGTGTCAGAGAAAATATAGATATTTCAGTCTCCCAGATGCTGGGACCTCTTCCGTTTGTTTTTATGCCTGGCCTTCCCCATATAATTAATATTTAATTATATTATGTTTTAAACTTAAATACATCATCTTTAATTCTATATTAATTTTCATTAACTTTTAGTTTACATTTAATTATTTTTGAAATTAAATCATTTTATTAGAGGTACCACATGACCCCTCTGTTGTGGTATTCATTGAATCAATCAACCACCCAAATACCCTGCTTTTCCACAAATCTCAGTTTGTGGGTGTGACCTATTGCATTCAGAGGGGGGTAGGGGACAGATTGGCTTATTCAACACAATGTAACTTTCAGCAACACAGTTATATTTACTATAGTGGGTTTTCACGGATTACAGATGTTGGTTAGGTTTATGAAATACTTCAACTATCACATGACCTATCTGCCTGAACCAGTTATGGAACATTACCCAATTAAATTTAACATCAACTCACAGCCGCGCAGGATTATTTTGACCAAAAAACATACATAACTGAGTTTTATTTAAACTTCCAAAAAGGAGTTAGTAATTATACTGGTCAGGTTTCCAACGGCACTTTTTTTTAAAGTAAAACTTAACATCTTCACCATAATGGAGTCTGTTTACGAAATAAAATGGCGTCTGCACCTCGTCCAACTCCCTACTTTTGGTCATTTGATAGCTTCTATATTAATATAACCTAACCAAACCTTAACCTACATTAACAAACAGAACCTTGTTCAAACCAAACTAAACTTTACGAAGAGAAAGTCTCACAGAAAACATTGAATATCTCTCAAATTAAGAATTTACGACGGAAATGTAATAAAGAAATTCTCAAAATGCATCAGGTTATGCAAAAATAGAACCCTGAATTCACTAGAGCATTCTGATGAAGATGTAAAATACCTTTTTCTAGTTAACCAAATCAAAGTAAATTAAATCTAACCTAGTAATTTCACACGGAAAACAATAGAGCAGTGTGTTATATGTGCAGAAGGGACCTCGAATAACACAGATGTCAGCTGGAATATCAATATTGATGCCTAACCAGCCACACTTAGCAAAAACTAATTGTAAACTATATATTGCTATACTCTCATGTTGTCAATATATAATATAATCCAGTATAATAATGTACAAACTGTTCAGACCCACACCACCATGCATGAATTTCCTGTGTCGAACAAAGATAAATTTGAAGATAAATGAGAAGAAATTTTTCAATTAAAAAATAGATACGTTTGAATAGATCGAATAAAAACATGCTATTATATATGAAAACAAATCAACTTCTTCCATTATCAAAACTAAGACCACGTGTACACAAAAATTAATACTCACCGATTTCTTTGTAGGAGCCATTTTGTCTTTATTTCGTCACTCCGAGGATCTGAAACTGTACATTCAATTATTAGTATATATATAAACTGCATTTAACAAGTTTCAAACACATGTAATGGAAATTTTGTAGGAGAACACTCGAGCACATCCTTACCTGGTGACGGCTGAGGCTGAAAGGGGAAGGCTGGATGCGCGCCAAGCTAACATGGAGGCTCACAGGCGGAAAATATATACCTAACCAATGGACTTAAAAGACATACAATGGATGTTTATTGTTCACCTCCAAACATTAATATTTAAGAAAAAAAATATATATATATATATATATAAATATTATATCATATTATATTATTCAACCCTGTGGTGGGCGGATAGGCTACAATATATTACTCTCCGAGCGAGAGGGTTGGGAAGCCTCTCTTCTGTATTTACCACGGATTATATACACATGTGTATACATGTGAATATAATCCTTGGTATTTACCTAGTTATAGTAATGTAGTATACAGGGCCTGAGCTACACTCGTGTAGTCCTGTCTCCGTATCTATAGTTGTCCAGTTTTTCCTTCAGTTGATGTACATTTTTTGCCATTATCACCTCTGCTTTCAGACCATCCCAAGTATCTATACTTCTTTGGGGAAAACTGTACTTTTTTGTATCATTCAAACAAATTCCGTTTTGCAATTTTTTCTCGCGTCCCCTCAAATTCCTAGCCTCTCCGTTTTTTCTCACTATCAGGTCTTTTCTATCTGTTTCCTCCAGGTTGTTCATCAATTTATATATTGTGATTAAGTCACCTCTCTCTCTTCTTTCTTTTAATGTTGTTAAATGCATTTCTTTTAATCTTTCCTCATATATGTTAGGTCTTCCAATTCTGGCACCATCTTAGTTGCAATTCTCTGTATTCTTTCTAATTTCAACACAATTGTGAGGGGACCATATTACTTCTGCATTTTTCAGTTTTGGCTTGATTATCAACTAAACATTTATTGTATCCGTAAACAACTAAACAAGCGAAAGAAACTCAAGTTGAATATAATTATGTAACCAGAAAATAAATTATGTCCGTCATTCTTGACAAGAATTGGCTTGGTGCAAAATAAACAAGCATTAAAATATGTATGCATGTAAATAATTACATAACACTATGTAATCAATTATAAACACTTCAATTACACTTTCATATGTGGCATGGCAAATGGAAATGATGTACAAAGTAAAGAGAAATAACCTAATTATAATATATCATGCATGTTCATAATAAAGATAGAAAAATAAGCCTATAATTTACTAAAAAATAACTACTACCATTTAATTCTTGACCATTGGGCACCATTTTCATTAATATATCAACTGTTAGCTTATAACACAATTTAGTCATATATATAAATTAATTTTACAGCAAAAATTTTCCGCTGAGCTTTGCAGAAAAGCCTGTGACAGAACATGCTGATTACTAAATAGTAATCCATTAAACCGGTAAACATTTTAACTGATATGAACTACTGTGAGATTCTTAACATAGTGACTGAAATATGAGTAGCAATATCAAAATCACTTTCTGCCCAAAATTATTCTATATGCTTTACGTTACCAAGACAGACTGTCAGACATAGACACATAGTATAACAAAAATAGTTTCTATTATATTCATAATAAAATTTTCACATGCAGAAGTCTAACCTACATTTACATAAACAATTTTACATATATACTGTTACATATCACTTTGCTATATAAAGCATAAATCTAGGTCTTCATATACCTAACTTGACTGAGTGTGATCCGTACAACCAACAGCAGTTAAATGTACATTTCAAAATAGCTGTATTTTTCTGTTGTTATGTTTCTGCGCAAACACAGAAACAAAATGTTCCATGTCAATATGTTTTGCTCTGCTG
The DNA here is from genome assembly GCA_029783475.1 of Metacarcinus magister. NCBI lineage: Eukaryota > Metazoa > Arthropoda > Malacostraca > Decapoda > Cancridae > Metacarcinus > Metacarcinus magister. The sequence goes on from JAPQNM010000038.1 coordinate 22,056,433, forward strand.
GGGTGAATCCCAATAACTCCAAATGATGAGAGTCTGGTATCAGACATGGTACTTCGGAGGTAGCTTTTGATGAGTCGCATTGAGGAGAAACTCCTCTCACATGATGCTGAAGTTGGTGGCAGTACCAGTGCAATGTTAATAAGCTTACACAGATCTGGGAATGCCTCCTTATATGGACTCAAGAAAACTGAAAGTTTAACGAGGCTGCCAACAATAAGTCCCTCATTTTTCTTCTCCACAAGTCTTCTTGCTTGTCGCAGCTCTACATCTAAGTACTCAACATCCACACAGTACTGTTCAGCCATAAGTTTCAAATCGCTCAAATCCAGAAAGTTTAAACTACGTGGATCTAGCACAGACATTGATTTGAGCAACTTTTTATTAGCATCACTGAACCTTGAGTGCAGTTCTTCGAGTAATCTATCTAACACTTCGTAGTACATGTTTACACAGTACTTCTCACGTGATTTATAGCTGTCTTGTGTGATTCTTTGGCCAGTTGATTCCAGAACCATGCTGTCCTGTAGAAGTCTAGAGGGTCTAGTCGTCCTCTTCTGTCTGAATCATGTCTGCTGCAGCTGATTGCTCAAGCAATGTATACGATTCACCCCTGGAACGAAATCCTTTTGCCAAGAAGTTTCTGTGGGGGGGGGGCACCTGTGGGGGTACAGACCTTGAATGGGGAAGCACGTGTCCCCCAAGGACCTCCCCATGGCTACGCCACTTCTTAGCATCCTGAAAGTGTCACCAAATATCTATTTATATGTTTCAATGGTGATAAGTTGTCCTGTATTACCACTCCCAAATCTTTCACTTCTTTTGATATAATATTTTCCCCTAACTTATACATCCATAAGGGTCTCATTACACTTTTTCCCATTTCCAATACATGGCATTTTTTTGCATTAAATTCCATTTCCCATGTCTTGCTCCATTCATATATCTTGTTTGTCATTCTGTAGCTCCTCACAATCCTTATGTTTTCTTATTTTTCTTAGTAATTTTGCATTATCTGCAAATACTTATGTAACTGCTTACTCCTTCTGTCATGTCATTTACATATACAAAAAACATTATTGGTGCCAAAACTGATCACTGTGGTACTCCACTTTTCACTTCCCTCCATCCTGATTTTTCATCCTTTACTACTGTTCTCCTATCCCTTTCTTTCAGGTAGTCTTCCATCCAGTTCTTTAATGTTCCTTCCAATCCTCCAACGTGTTCCAACTTCCATAGTAATCTCCTGTGCGGAACCTTATCGAATGCCTTTTTTAATCTGCCCATCCATCTCTTTCTTGTGTTATATCTATCACTCTTGAATAGTAACTTAATAAGCTTGTGACACATGATCTTCCTGTTCTGAATTCAAATTGTCTGTTATTATTCTTTATGTCTCCCTTAAATGATTTATGTGCATCCATTAATACTGATTATCACACCACCCAGGCACCCACCGCCTTTAAATATGTATCATACCCAGGCCTATGTTAAAGGATGATACACTGAAGGGATCTCTTTAATTCTATTACATTAAAAAAAAATTTAATACCACCTTCAATGTCAGAGAAAAATACTAGTAGTACTACTAATCAATAAGTACATTGTAGTATCAAAATTTGTCAATGCAGTAGAATTTTCAACATAGTCATTATATGATGAAAACTGACACAATACACCTCCATGAAACTTTCAGAATTTGATGGATGACATAATTTTTGTTTAGAGCAGCGATTGAGGCTGCTTTGTTATTGATGACTATTGAAAGGATAAATCAAACAAATGATTGCACAAACAATATAACTGTACTTAATCACACTATTTATTACATAAAAATCTATACATAACATATGAATAAAAAGATCTGAAAAAGCTGAAACAAGATGATAACCATTATTAGAGAGGGACAGGATAGTCTGAACTATATTCTTATGAAATATCTATTTCATACAATATCATCACGTGAAAAAAAATATTCTCTGCAACACTGGTTATTGTCCTTTTCAAATAAGTTTCTCAAGAAATACTCCTAAATGAGTCAAAATATCATAGCATCTGGCAAGATTAATCTGAATAATTTCTGTTCTTACTCAGTACAAAACCAACATGAATTCCTATATTCAGAAATATTTGAATGTAAGTAGCATCCCAAACTGAGGCAAACACTTTAGTGCCAAAGGTTGGAAACGGCCATTGCAATAACAACTTTTTCAAAACTTAAGTTTTCATTAGTATTAAAGATGGATCTGCACTATTCCAGACTTGTGTGAGCATACCAAATACTAATTATGATGCTGATCAGAAGCCTCATAGCCGGTGGTCACTCATGGAGGGTCTAGTGGTTAGGATGTCGACGTGGCCTGGTCCGTGCAGCTCAATGAAGGCCTCCAGGTGGCGAGGAACCTGACCTTTGTACGAGATTCCGTTCTTCTTAATCACTTTAGCTGATAAACACTTGAGACTGAGCTTTTTCTGAGTTCTCAATATAATTTCAGCCACACCTGCAAAAAAATATGAATATGAGACAATTAACTTTGGAATGAAGCCTGGTTTTCATATTTGATCCATGCTTATGAGTTTTTCCATGGGATTATGAAGCTTGGAAGATGATTTATTTGGCCTTTACCTGCTGATCCTTTATCATTCAAGTCCTCGATCCATATTCATTATAGGACACTTACTGGTTCAAAAGTATCTGTTCATATCATCAAAGGTTTTTTTTTTTCTTCTATATCAGATGGACTTGCCTCGCCTGTTATTTGGTGTAGGTATATATATGTGTGTGTGTGTGTGTTTCACCGTGGTTTTCAGGATCATGTGCTGGACTTGTGATTGCCAGCCATTATCCTATTCAAGAGAGATTACAACTCATTATATGGATAAAGCTGTGAACTTTTATGCACCCATCCTCTTGCTCAAGGACTAACTGCTTGGTCATCAGTGATACTTTGCACCTTGAGCGAGACGCAAACTTGAGGCTGCTGAGTCACAGGCCAAGACATTACCACTGAGCTACCAAGCAGTGTGTGTGTGTGTGTGTTTATATATCAATATTTATGTATCAAATACTTCAGTCAAGCAGCTTACAGTCAATACCAAACATGTCCACATAAGACTCAGTTTAACTTATAAAACCTCAAGAATCCAAACACACCCAAGAACATATTTATAGCAATATTTTTCAAACACTTTCTTCATCGGTCATCTCAGTACAGATCCTCCTCTCACAGAAAGATAAAAATTTTTCACACTCCATTCTGTCATATATACAATCATTATATATACAATCATCATATATACAATCATAACATATACAAACATTATATATACAATCAACCTTCCATTAAGCTAGTTTATCACATTCAACCCTATTTAATGTACAATAATTTCTAATGAAACATATCAATAAGATGGAGCAAGATAAATGTACTATGAAGGAAAGATAATGGTAGTTAAAAGAATGATTTGCAATGTACAATAAATATAGAGTTTTCTCTACCTGTAGTTGCTGAGTCAAAGGGTGTTGCTCCTAACTGGTTAACAGTGTCCATGTGTGCACCGCTTTCAATGAGTGCCATAATGATGTTGTGAAGAGTAAGGAAGTCACTGAAAGATATAATAATAATAATAATAACACTAATAATAATAAAACTATCAACATCATCACTAACACTGCTCCAAAACACTAGCCTTTTGGTTTTATGTTACTATCACCTTGTCATCTATTCTGGTTTGAGTGTGAGCATGGTGCTGGTTCTGCCACAGTGATAACACCTGCTTTATATGGTGATAGGAGGTTCCTTTTTTAGTGTTTTGTGTTTGCAGTGTCTGTAAATTCATATTCCTGCCCTCCATTCTAAATGTACCTTCTGACCCATTGTTTACGGTGGTGCAGTGGTTAGCAAGTCTGACTACGAATCCACTGGCCCAAGTTTGATCCTGGGTGAGGGCAGCCAGTGCACAGCTCACCCAGCTGTTCATCCTCCCAAATGGGTTGGTCGATAAATGGGTACCTGGGAAACCTGGGAAAGGTAAACTGTGGACACTCAGATGTCACAGTGGCCCTTTGTCCCGGAGTAATGGAGTAACTTCCACCACAGGCTTAAAGGCCAATGTGACGGGAGATGAGCGCCCGCCGTTACACGCTACTCCAGTGTCTGCCCCCACTTTACCTTACCTTACCTTACCCATTGTCAAATTTTATCTAGGCTTTGACATTGGTATTTCCTGTGTGGTGCCAAATTACGTCCTTTGTATTATCTCTTACAAAAATACAAGGGTCAGAGAGGGAGGGGAGAGTTATGTGTCCCAGAATCCTAATTGCCTTATGTTGGCTACACAAAAGAAAAAAGAGAGAGAGAGAGAGAGAGAGAGAGAGAGAGAGAGAGAGAGAGAGAGAGAGAGAGAGAGAGAGAGAGAGAGAGAGAGAGAGAGAGAGAGAGAATAAAAAAATGTGGGCTTATTCATTGAAAATTTCAGTTCTTAGTTTTTAGCCAGTGTTTCTCCTTACCTGACAGCTTTTTGATATGGGACTATGAGATGGAGAGGAGTATTCCGGTAGTTGTCCATGCAGTTAGCATCTGCTCCACATGCAATCAGAAGCTTCGTTGTAGTGGCACAAGGGAATCTGTGAACACATACAAACAAACATTAATATTTGGAATCAACTAACGATTTACAACTTTGTACAATGTCAACTCCACAACAAATAAATGAATAAATTAATTAACCACACTTTGCAAAGTAAGAATATTATCAGCTGACCTGCATATATGGTTTGTGTGAAAATCATCAACTGGAGTTTCTGGGTTGACAGCCAAGTGCAGAAGAGTCTGGCCGGTGCGAGTTCTTGCATCAACCTGGACGAGGCTGAGGGAATACCATACACATCACACATCACATGCAAATATTACCCCTATACAAAAGAAGGGAGATAAAACACTACCAGTTAACTCCAGACCAATCAGCCTCACATCGGTAGTTGGTAAGTTAATGGAAACTATAATACGTAATAAACTAGTGATTTTCCTAGAAGAAAATATTATCCTTAATAATACTTAACATAGCTTTCACAACCAACTCTCTTGCTTAACAAATCTCCTTGCCTTTTATAATGATGTATTCAATATTTATGACAAGACAAAAGCAGTAGATATAATAAATTTTTACTTTCAAAACGCATTTCACAAAGTCCCCCTAAGCGATTACTAAAAATATTAGTCACATGGAATAGCTGGGAAAGTTCTTAAGTAGCTTGAAGACTGGCTTTCCGAGAGAAAACAACATGTCATAAATGGTAAATCATCTAACTGGCAAGACGTTATAAGTGCTGTGCCACAGAGCTCAGTACTTGGTCCCATTCTGTGTGTGTGCATGTGCATGTGCATGTGTGCATGTGTGTGTGTGTGTGTGTGTGTGTGTGTGTGTGTGTGTGTGTGTGTAACAACTACAAGTCTAATATATATCTTATTTCAAAGTAAAGATCGTACTAGATGCTTACCAATAAACTGCATGATGAATTTGAGATTCTTTTTCTACATCTTGATGTAGCTGCTGGAAGGACTGCCTGACAGTGTCTCCTCTCTCCACCCCCCTCATGCCAAATCCCACCACTCTCATTCCTCTATTTAGTGCACCAATGCCATTGTTCATGCCAGGATCATAATTAATTATACTGACTCCTGGCAAGGATGAGGAACTGCGACCTTTGGCTACACATACAGCTATCATGATCAGGTACAATGCAGTGATCATGTTGCTCTCCATCTCCTCCTGAAACATGGTACACATTTGTCAACACCTCATACTTTAATGTAGTATTATTTCTAACCTCAACAATAATTTTGTCTTGGTGAGCAATGCCGTCTACAAATTATCTAATTTTGTATTTATGTAAGATGCACATTAAAATCTGTTTCATAGAAATCTATGATAAATCATGGGATAAGAAATCATATTCTATATTGTCAAATGACCATAAAAATCTACATAAATTAAAAAGACTATATGTAACTATCAAAAATTGATATGGGACATACTTAATCCATACTATTCAATGTCATTGGTAAACTATCTCTAAGAGGAAGAAATATGTCTATAGAGGTAAAGAGAGGTTTTAAGGGACAGTATTCTCCTGCCAACATTGACGTATGGATCAGAAACTTGGGCGTGGAGTAGGACACAGCAGTCAAGAGTGTGTGCTGAGGAAATTAGTTATCCGAGAGGAGCCTGCAGTGTGACAAGATGGTAGGTTGAGAGCAATGAAAGCATGTATGAAAGATGTAGCATGGGACCTTGTCCAAATGGAGTGAAGTGTGATGTTGTGGAATGGGTGAAAATAAATACGTTAAGGTGGTTTGGTCATACATTGAGAAAGAAGAGTGAAGAGTTTGTGAAGAAAGTATGAGTGAGTGAAACTGGTGGTCCTAGGAGGAGAGGGAGGCCAGTTGTAAGATAGAAGGATAGGGTGAAGGAGTACATGCATGAAAGAGTTGCTGATAAATTGGGAGGGATTGAACTTGCAAGGAGGGAGTGTGTGGATAGGGCAGAGGTTCTTTAGCCACCTTTCCATTTAAATGTGTTATATCCTTCACTTAAAATGACTTACCTTGATATTATCTACATCATCCTTTGGTCCAGGACACAAAATTTTTTCCTTATTCCTTTTGAGCTCCAAAACAGTAGCACCTAATACTTCATGAACGGCTTCAAACTCCAACTGAACTCCAACGTGCAACATCTGAGAAAACACCTGAAAATGGAAGTCAACTCAGTGATATAAAAATCCAGTTGGTACTCTTAAGACTTTAGAAACTCACTCTATACAATTGTCCCTCGACGTTGAAACTTTGAAATCTGCAAATAATATATTCCGCCTCTCTCATGGCATAAGAATTACATAAAATAGCTAGAACATAATAAAACATCACAATCACACCCTCAGCTACCTTTCTCACAGGAAATAAAAAAAGAAGTTTTAACACCATAAACATCTTGCCCTCTATAAGAATGGCAATAAGTTTTATTTCCTTTCAGTTGTAATTCTAAAGTACTGTGCGAAGACTAATCACTGATAGCTAGTCTGCCTTTGATGGAATATCTCTCTCTCTCTCTCTCTCTCTCTCTCTCTCTCTCTCTCTCTCTCTCTGTCTCTCTTTTTTTAAGAACTTAAACTTACCTGTGCAAACCTCAGCAGGTCCTTCATGACACACACTTTATTCATCTGCTTCAGTCTGAGGGCATGAACCCACAGCTGGAGGCACCGATCAAACCTTGCGTTGTCGGCAAACACCGCTCCACGGAATATCACAGGATGAGGAACCTGCAAGAGGAGTCGTATGGGTAGTGCAATATCACAAGGTAGCAGCTTCCTATTGAGGCCACTTTCTTTTTTATAATCCTGCACTTGACTTCCTTACAACTTGTATGTACCATTAATATGAAACCAAAAGATATGGAGAAAAATATGTGAGGAGTTACATTTTGGTAATTAACTATAATACCCTCTCTAATATCGAAACAATTACGGCAGCAATTATGCAAGAAAACCATCAGACACAGATATAGCAACTATACATCAAGAGTTATTAAAAAATGACACCATGTAATATATCTAATGTGCATGATAATAATTTTACCACTATCTCACCTCTGCCCATCATACCTAAACTCAAATATGTGCAATTCAATATTTATTTCCTTAGTTACATGTGAAAAGAATGTTGCAACCTACCTCAGGGTTATGTGGGCCAAGTATTCGCTCCCTGATGGCAAGACTTTCCATGTGTAGTGCAGCAGAGTTGTGTCTGATGCTCTCTAACTCCTCCACTGTCTTACACTCAATGCGGGACTCATAGGCTGCCACAGAATCACTTCGGGGTTTACCTGCAACAAATACGAGTCACAAAGGTGAGTGTGAGTATACGAGTGAAAACCATAATAAACTTAATGAAACTCAAAACAGGTTCTGCTATCCAAATTTACATATATAGCTTAATACAAAATCATATCAAACTCAAGAAACATCAACAATTCAATTTGTAAAGAAATCATTACCAAGACCCCTGAAGTTTCTATTCAATCTATCTTTTTTTTCTTTTTTTCTAAATGTGTAGGGCACCAGTGTTGGTACATAACATGCATATTACTCACACTACCACACACACACACACACAGGAGGGTAGCATTTCTAATCTTCCGCTCCTGCCGGGAATGCAAGGTCACAAACCCTTGGCTTACTCCCGCACCTATTTTACTGCTAGGTGAGCAGGGGTTACAGAGCTTAGGAAGACAAACCCATTTTGTCTTCACCCACCTGGGATTCAAATCCAGAACATCTCGGTTGTGAGCCAAGAGTGCTAACCATTACACCACCAGGCTGCTCTATGGGCACATTCCTTCCTCTCATAACCTTTGTAAGTGGTCCTATGGGCCGTATTCTTAGTCCCGTCGGGTCCCGCGGATATTCAAATGTTTCCGCCTCCCGGAACCATATTCACCAATTGGAAGCGAGTACCGTACGGTGCTCGCTTGCCAATTGGTGAATATGCGGCCGGGAGGCGAGAACATTTGAATATCCGCGGGACCCGACGGGACAGAATACGGCCCTATGACACACCTGCCTTTTACAACCCTCTCATTATTTCTCCTTCCATCTCTCCATGTTTGCATAGCACTGTTCCCAAATATTTAAACTCTTGCTCTTTCACTTTCTCCATTCTTTCTCCTCCTAAAAGTACATTACATCTTCTTACTGCTGTCACACTCATCCTATAAGATATAGTAAAATAACACCACCTCAGCTTCCCTCCTTCCCTACTATTCATCTTTAGCTTCCTTCTCATACATAACTCTGAAGTTTATTGTTTTCAAAATTTTTCATTACCACCACCATTTTCATAAAGTTAGTTTTGATTAAAATATACCTTGTATTAACTATCTTTCTATATCTATTCCCTTAAGGAACGGTATCCAAGGTGCATAGGGTTTGGGGAGACAATACTCTCCATGCATCCTGTCTATTCATAGGAGATAATACAGAGGAGCGGCTTCCTAGATCTTCACTCAGTCTCTATGGGTCATCCTTTACAATGCCGCAGGGGTACTAGTACGGTGGTGGTATTCTTGCATCCCCCCCCCACCACAGGGTAAACATCATACTATACTTACATAAATTAATATCTGGATCACAGTATCTTTCTTGCATTCCTTTCATCATATACTTGAATGCCAACTCAATATTATAATTGTCTTTATCACTTGCAAATGATGCTCCTAACAGTTCTAATGCATCCACTTTTTCTTGCCTCAATACATCAGGTCTAGATCTGAAATATTCCACCACATCACTTCTTGTCCTCTCCGCTGCTGCTATGAGCGGAGTCATCCCATGTTCGTTCTGTGTTATCTTTGCTCCGTGAGCCAATAGTTCACGGACAATCTTAACATGACCACACTCGGCAGCAAAGTGAAGCGCTGTGGCTCCACAGTGAGCTTTTTCATCAGGATTTGCACCAAGTTCAAGGAGGAACTGCACAACATCAACATGGCCTTTATACGCTGCAATCATAAGGCAGGTGTTGTTGTATTTGTTGGTGATGTGAATGTTGGCGCCGTGGTCAGTGAGGTACTTGACAATGTCCAGCCGGCCGTCAAAACACGCAGCTCGCAGTGGTGTGGAGTTAGTCTTGGTGGGATGGTTGACATTGGCTCCAGCCCGCACCAGCATCTTCACCACCCCCAAGTGTCCAGCACCTACAAGAATTAAAACGGTTAGGACCACAGCCAAGATTAGAAAAACAAGACCTTAAAAAGTATATAGCAAAATGATAAAAAAAATAAAAATCTATCTATCTATCTATATACCAGGCCAGCATACCCCAAAAAAAGAGTAGCAGAGACAAAGCATGCATACACATTTACTCCTCTCATTCATCCCCTAAAGAAAACGAGTGATTTTCCTGCCCCTGCCAGTCAAGCAGTGGGGCTGAGAATGATTTCCACTTCAGGGGTCAACGGCATAAGCTAGTTTCACCGTATCACTTTATAAACAGACCCTCTCCTTCCCTACACCTGATCAATGGGTCACATCACATGCATAGAAACCTCCTCCACAGGTTGTTGAAGCCGCGTCATTATTCATGCATTTACCGCTGCTCTCCATTCACCTCTAGTAATGATCCTTCCTTGCTTCACATTCATTCCTTCAAAGATCTCTTCACATCGTCCATTCATCCCATTCGTGGCCATCCTCACAACTTTACACCTCTCACATCACATCCTAGTATCTTCATCAACTGGTTCTCCTTCCTTCTCTCCATCTGTCCAAACCACCTCAACACACTGTTCTGCTCCACCAGCCAATTCTCTCGCACATCCTGATTCCCTATTTGGTCCATTGGGTTTTATTGCTTATACCTTCAATACTTTCATACATTTCAAAACAATAATTTCATAACAAACCTGCCCTCACTTCTTATTGGAACCACTAAGACTATACAAAACATACCAAGTAAAACTGGTAGTAATATTTTTTTCTTTCTTTGAAATTTAAACAGCAAAAATAATGAACAAGATTTTACTGATCATAAATTACTATTCTTTAAATTAACATTTTCCCATCTTTAAATTAGAAATGGGCCATACTTTCCCCAGCTAATTCACTGCGGTTGTAATAATGATGATGATGTTAAATTTATTAATTTATTTATATTTTTATTAAGAAGACCTGTGGGCCAAAGCAAAGCCTTACTCACCAGCTGCACACCAGAGGGGACTTGCTCCTTCTATAACATATCCATCAAACTTTACTGTCCCTTCCTGTTCAAGATCTGGATTAAATTTGAGTAGTGTGCGCACAGCTCGCTCGTGGCCATTGCGAGCTGATATGATGAGAGGAGTGCACTTCTGTCCATATTCTTCAACCACCTGCAACAGAAGTTTTGGGTTATAGCAGATAAACACAACTATTCATTACAGGAAGCACAGGACGTGATTCCTTATCACTGATCACACCTACCCACCAGGGATTCTGTCAATTCCTTACATTTCTTTCTTCAGTCTGTAACAAAGCATAACATCTGTTCAAATTGAATCATCTTAGATCTATTGATTTATTAAAGGACAATGTATCATTTTGAAATTAATTTCTCCAATTCTTACCAAGTTGTGACTTGCACATTAAAGAGGTCATGCAGCGACATCCTGTATAACAATTTTTCTTATTTTTTAAAGTTCACAATGTCTTGATTCATGCTGAGCTGCACGTTAATCCTCCACATAAGCTTCGGTAATCTCTCAAGACTCTCATAGTCATAAAATCATACAGATAGAGGTAAGACAAATACGTTAGTATGTTTGGTAGCCTAGCGACTCACAAAAGAAAATGCGAAATACTTTGAATTTAATACTGCATAATCTGAAAAATAACTCATTACCTCACCTCACTACATCACTTAAATCTTTGCAATTATAATAATAACAAAGAGCATTGAGAAAACTGCAAAATTCATACACAGACATGTGACAAAACATAAAACCTTTCATAAATGGATAAATCTGCATAACTATTGCTCGGACGATATCGATATAAATATGAAGTCCTACATACTATACATAGTGTACTTACATCTGTGAAGGTTTCAGGCGGTGCTCGTTATTATAATCAAATACAGGCCATAACATGGCAATCCAAAAAAAAATCTAGAGTGAAATGCCTAACTTTTGGGTAATAGAATATAAAAAGGTAAATCTCACTAATAGCATCTCCTCACGGATCACCAAAATATTGACATAGGTGATAAGGTATGCAATGTACAACACATTTGGGGTGGTTTTTATTTGGGGGACAGCCTTAGTTTGGACACAGAGGCTCTTTAAAAATCTGGTAGGTGCCTCAAATTCTAAATCCACACAGATGTTAAGTTATGGTTAGGTTAAGGTTGTTAGGTTAGGTTAGGTTAGGTTTATGTTATGGTTAGGTTAGGTTAGGTTAGGTTCGGTTCAGTTAAGTCCGGTTATATAAGATTTTTACATTTTATTACCCAAGAGTTAGGGTTCTCAACTTTAGATTTTTTTCTGGATTTGGGAAATAAAATGTAAAAATCTTATATAACCGAACCTAACCTAACCATAACATAAACGTAACCTAACCTAACAACCTTAACCTAACCATAACTTAACATCTGTGTGGACTTAGAATTTAAGGCACCTACCAGATTTTTAAAGAGCCTCTGTGGCCAAACTAAGGCCGTCCCCCAAATAAAACCACCACAAACGTGTTGTACATTACATACTTTATCACCTATGTCAATATTTTGGTGATCCGTGAGGAGATGCTATTAGTAAGATTTACCATAAAAAGCTTATATAACCTAACCTAACCTAACCTAACCTAACCTAACCTAACCAAACCAAACCAAACCAAACCAAACCAAACCAAACCAAACCAAACCAAACCAAACCAAACCTAACATAACCTAATCTAACCATAACCTAATGTAACCTAACCACAACCTAACCTAACATAATCAACCTAACATAACTTCAAAGATGCTTTACCAGGTAAATAATGGCCTGAAACCTTCACAGATGTGTTGAGTACACTACGTACAACTTCATATTTATATCAATAGCGTCCGAGCAGAAGTAATGCAGAAATACCCATAAATGTATTAATGCTCACCAAGTCTAGTACATAAGAACATAAGAAATGAGGCGACTGCAAGAGGCCAGTTGATGACCTACACGAGGCAGTTCCTTGTTTTCCACCCTTGGAATAATCTAATATTTAGCCATCCCACCTGTCATCCCTATCCATACTCTGATCCAACCGTCTTTTAAAGCTACCTATTGACTCAGCACTTACTACGTGTCTACCCAGCCTATTCCAATCATTCACCATTCTAGCGCTAAATACAACCTCAGAATGACCTCAGAACTCCTATTTGTCACACACCTACTAATAAACTCCAGTATCTTGGCCCTATTTCTAGCTACAATACACTGTTCCCTGGGGCGCAAGTCACTGCTTACTTGAACTCCCAAGTCCCTCACACTATATGACCTTCCTAAGGTAGTGCTATTTAATGTGTAGTCCACAGGCCAATTACCTTTAAGTCCACAGGCCTATTGACAGCAGTGAAAAGTGTGTGGTGTGGAAATGAGTTATCTGAGAGGAGCATGTGGCGTGATAAGATGGGAGGGTGAGTGAAAGGTGTGGCGTGGGACCTTGTGCAAATGGAGTGAAGTGTGCTGTAGTGAAATGGGTGAAAACAAATACATTGAGATGTTTTGGTCATATGGAGAGAAAGAATAGTGAAGAGTTTGTGGAGAAAGTGTATGTGAGTAATACTGAGTGTCCTAGGAGGAGAGGAAGGCCAGTTAACATAAGAATATAAGGAAGCTACAAAAGGCCCGGAGGCCTGCACTAGGTAGTTCCTGTTAATCCTATCCCCCCTTATTACCTATACCCACCTCTCATCCCCATCCATGAAGTCGTCAAGTCTTCTCTTAAAACTCCCTATTGTCTGTGCACTAACTACCTGCTGACTGAGTCTGTTCCAATCATCTACCACCCTATTTGTAAACCAATTTCTGCCTACATTTTTCTAGTTTGAATCCGTTATTTCTTGTTCTAGCCTGACTACTGATCGTAATAATTTTTCCTACATCCCCCTTATTAAAACCCTTAACCCACTTAAATACTTCAATCATATCTCCCCTTACTTTACGTCGCTCCAGTGAGTGCAATTTCAAAAGATTTAGTCTCCTTTCATAGCTAAAATTACGAATCCCTTCTATCATTTTGGTCATCCTTCTTTGCACTGACAAAATTAAATCCATTCTAAAATACGGTGACCAAACCTGCACTGCAAAAAAAAATTATGGAAAATCTATAGTACCACACAGTAACCTGGTGATCCACACTAAGAAGAGATACACCGTGTACTAATGAAAAGATGTACATGTATCATTCTTACTATTATGACTAAAATAAACAAACAAAAAAAACATGCTATCACCGGTCTCTCTCTCTCTCTCAAACTTTCCAACTTTCAAAAAATAAAAATAAATTAATAAATAATGAGCAGTTGTGAAGAGCAAGGGCTCATATACGTATACACACATTGTACCATTACTATTAATAATAATATTATTATCATTATTGTTACCTGGCACAGAAGATGTTGGCATTCCTCCTGTGCCTTGACGGAGAGGTGGGCGTACAAGGATATAGAGAGTCCTTCCTTGGCTGCATGGTAAACCTTCTTCCTCATAGACTCCATCCCCGAGGACATTGTGCATGGTAAGTATGGGCGAGGCGATGTGGGTCACAGTGTTGACGTCTTACTTGTTCTCCTTCTTCTCCTCACAGCTGATGGCATAAACAATGGTGTATAGATGTAGAATAGAGACGCCATGTGGCTAACGGAGTGAAGTAATTTATCAGCCGTCTTGAATTTCATGGACACATTTTTATTAAATTTGATTGAAAAAACTTGTTATTGTTATATATATCCTTCACTGTAAGAAATTTATATTAATATTTGATGATACATTGATAGTTATTGTTTAGATTTGGTGTAATTGGTTGTGAGTGTGTATATGCGCCATCTTGGAACTCCCAAATACACTAGTAGGCTATCCGGTGGCAGTATTACATCAGACAACGAAATTCTTTCCTTCTTTACTTTAATACATTTTATAGAGCTAGTATATTGACAAAATACTGATGCATACAATTTCTTATCATACAGTAACTTGTCTTCGCATGTATAGAACAAAAGTTTTACAACCACCTCACCGACTTCATTTTGTGTTTTTTTTTATCCACTTATACTATAACGCCACACCTGTCCACAGTGTTAAGAAGGTGTATGCGTGTACTGACGATCTTATCTGTTATGTCAGTACACTATATGATTACCTAGAAGTCCTCATATATATAATACCGTGCATTAACATTACTTATACGGATGCGGTGAAAGGTCGACAAGCTGTTATAGCTATTGCCAACATAGACACTATGTCTCTATGCTGACAATAACTATAACAGCTTGTCGACCTTTCACCGTATCCGTATAGTACAATTTCACCAATAAATAACAGCAGTGTCGTCAAAGTGAAGAGTTAACGGCAAAGACTTAAAGTATCAAATCGTATATTGAGTAATAACAATATTAGATAATAAATGGTTGATATGCACTATCTATTTTTTCATTTATATGTTGATAATAATGATGATGATGATGATGATGAAAATAACAACAATAATAACAATAACAATAATAATAATAGTGACAATTGTTCCCCCTGAGCGACAGTAACGCTCTCTGTCAGGTTGTCAGTGAGAAATCCTTAGCGACCATAGAGCAGGGTTCGAATGCCTTACCGGCTGACAGACGGGAATCGTGTGTGTGTGTGTGTGTGTGTGTGTGTGTGTGTGAGTGTGTGTGTGTGTGTGTGTGTGTGTGTGTGTGTGTGTGTGTGTGTGTGTGTGTGTGTGTGTGTGTGTGTCTCAGTTTACTACGTCTGTATGTAGTAAAGTCAATATTGTAATATTGTTTGCACTTTCGGAACATTTTGTATGCAATGTTGTAGTACACCACGTTTTGTTTTTAAATTGGTCTGGCATGAATCACCCGTCCTCCTTCCTTGTTGAATTTTGTAACAATAAAATATATAATTCAACTCAGTATTGAAACATAAATGGAGGAACTTCATCTGGCAACACTCCACGCAGGATGAGATTTAAAGCCCATGCGGGACATTTAAATCCCATGCGTGACATTTAAATCAGTTAAAAGACAAACTTTACACTTTAACTGATGATCTTCAGGTTATTTTGAGGTGTTTGGGACATATTTCACAATATCCTTTTTTCAGACTTAAAGTAGTATGGGAACCGTAATGTAAAATGACCCTTGACAGGTTAATTAACTGTAGGATTGCCACCACTTTTTATGACTATAATATAAGTGTCGGTATGATTTGTTGCTTTTTAATGACTGGAAGTGAAAGGGTTAAAAGAAAATAGAAAATGCGCTTTCCCCGTTCCTTGCACCCACTCAGGTTAGATTCGGCTGCTTAACCAAAACATTTACGTTGAAGGACAGGCGAACGAAGTGTTGCTTTATATCATTCCTTTCTTCTTTTCGTCCTTCGAACCTTTACCCTGGATCACAAGCCAACTGTGTTCTCCGGATATCATGACTTGCCTCCCTTGGTTTCTGGAGGCAGTCACTCACCACCCAACCATCAAGGCAGGTGAACACTCGCTAAGTAGTGCACTGTCTTCCGCGGCCTGGATACGCAGCCAGGCGTGTCAAACTGCTTATCATTATATCCTGTGACTGATAAGCTTGATAACATACCATCCGAAGCTTTCATTGATAAACACTGAGGTCTTCATCTGAAGCTTTACATAGACTGTGTGCAAGTCATGAAGAACGCTGCAAATGTAGTTTTTGTGATATACTTAGGTCACGTCATAGCAAAAGTATCGAAAGTGTTTTTCTATTCCATTATTATGAGGAGATTTGAGGAACAAAAGGCAACACTTGGGGGAATAGGATCACAAATATGGACAACACCTTCAAACACAGGTGGCGGCCTCAAAATCAACTCGTGCCCTCGTGAAAAGCCAGACCCTTTATCATTAATTGGTGCTGCCCTCCCTAAATTGGGGTAGGGAATAATGCTAATTAGACAGATGACCCACACATAGAAGGTGTCTCCGTGACCAGATGGCAATTCAGGAACAAGTGAATTGAAGAATCCCTCAGGAAGTGGTGGCTTCCCTCTGCAGCAAAAAGTCGGTGCTATCTTTCAGAACCCGGAGGCAGCGCTATTTTTCATTGATATACGGTGACGCCCTAGCTCCTTTCAAGGCACTCAGGGTACGGACAGGCACAGACAGAGGACCCACGAAATGGATAGCTATGTTCGGCACCTGCAGTACAAAACACCCACTTTACTTTTGGCCTCAAGAAACCAGAAGCTACTGATCACCCCAGAACCAAGGGCGTGTCTAGTAAAAATTGCTAGTCTATCTATCCCATGAACCTTGTTTGGAGCACCTTGGGGAATTTGTAATCTGCCACAAGAATCCATCCATACCTTGATACATTATGAAATCATTACACGATTGTTATGTTCCAAAGAACAAACTTAGCCTAAGATTTAAACAATATTAGGAAGTAGCATTGTGCTGAATAATAGAACAATATTTTAAAGTTGACAAATATAAAAAATAAGGTTAATTTCACATAATACATTTAATGAATATAAAGCAGCAGAACAGATCAATACGTCTTCTCTGAATAAATTGGTTTTCTCTAATCACACAATAAAAAAGGCTATATGCTTCGGGAGTTTAATTTGACAATTTTATGAACAAAAGAAGTGACTATTTGTATGTAATTACACCAAACATCATCCACAACAGTTTCAGGTTCAAGGAGTGCTATGTATCCACCTCCCAGGCTAAGGCAGAGAGTGTACTTACATACATGAAAAAGTGACGGGAGAGAGGCGTGGATATGCAAAGGCGTAAGAAGACAACAATAAAAAAGTAAATAAATATCAATAAAACTAATAATAATAACACTAATAATGATAATAATAATAATAATAATAATAATAATAATAATAATAATAATAATAATAATAATAATAATAATAATAATAATAATAATAATAATAATAATAACAATAAAATGAAATACATAAACATATAAAAAGTAGGAGCAACAGTTTGTAAGTTTGCAATTTTTCTCTTCCCATTCCAACAGCATATATTTTTTCTTATCCATGTTTACTGCAGAAAGGGATAGAAAAATAGAGGAAGAAGACAGTCAGCTAGGAAGGAAGGCAAGAAAATAGGTAGACAGACAGATAAGTGAATAAGCAAATCAAGATGAAGTTTCCTTTTTATAGTCACACCGCAAAGTTTACAGTTACAGTGTTGGTGAAAATAACTGTAAGTAAAACCAGTCTCGTGGGTGAAGACGCAACATGCAGAACACCGTAAATTTTCACGTTCAGTGATAGAAAAATGTATATGTGTGTAGATACTTTTCACTGGATATTTCACGTTGAAAAATTACCTGTTTTCCTTGCTAAGAAAATTGCATACGCTGAATACTGGTGGTATTAGACATTTTCCAAACTTTTTATATTTTATCTAAGTTTTTTAATAATTCTCTGAGAAAAAAAATTACTAAAAACACTTTATACCTCCAAGTTGAACATGATAATCTCCAGCGGTTGTCACTTTTTTTCATCTTGTTGGACTGGGGTGGCATTCAGTCAGTGGCAGTGTTTGCTCTACATGCCAAGAAGGAAATTATTTATTATTCTTTATTGAAATCATTAAACATACTCATCGATATGATAAACACAAATTAAAATCTCGTCGATACAAACAAAATTACATGACGTAAGTTTACATGCTGGAAACAGTCTCGGAATCGTTATTTTTCCCCAACAATACTCATTAATATTCTGGTGCAAATGCAATGAGCACGAAATGCGACACGTGTTACCGCTCATAAACATATGCAGGGACAACAAAAGTAAAAGTATAAGGTTGCGCGGTGACAGGGTGAAAGGAAGGGAGAGGGAGAGAGTGCCTGGGAAAGGGTGAGGGAGTCTGGAGTGGTAAGGGCTGGAAGAGGGAGGGAGGCTGGCTGGAGAGCGTGGGGCGGGGCTTGGCTGGGGGCGGGGCTGGTCGGGAGGGAAGAAACGCGGCTACCATGTTTGGTCTGTAGTCTGCTACGGCAGTTGTCAGCGGTGCACTGTCACTTCCCTCTAATTTTCTTCTTCTCCCTTAGTACATCATTTTATCATAAACGCTGCGTCTTTCTTTCGGATTCTGGTGAGTTTGTACATATGTTGGAACTGTGTTTGAAGTGTGTCGTTGTGTCCAAGCTTATAATCTGCCGTCCGAAAACCGTGCAAGTGTCTTAAGATGTGTCGCGGTGCAAATGTTGTCACACTCACCCTCACAAGTGCCTAGTTACCTCAGTGATCAAGCAAAGGACTACCTGTTCTTACATGACAACTCCAAGTTACCCTATGCCAGCCCTCCATCATCCAATCCAGGTTAGTATTCTACAGGAAACAAAATCATTACCGTCTTGTTTCCTCGTCTGTCACAGTTTAGTCATAGCAGAGCTTTAATGAAATGCTATTCTAAGACTGACCTTTTATTCTGAATTGAAATCATGGGTATGAAGTTAATTGGCTGGTGATTATTATGCTTCAAGTGAAAGGAACAACGAGACTCAATTAAAATATTTTCCCATTGTGTTTTGTAATGCCAAGGCAATAGTTATTGACTTCCAATACATCGATGACGTAACAGAGGAAGTGACAGCCAACAATTCACAACATAGCCTACAACATCCGTGCTGCTCCACACACAGACAGTTCACTTTATCAACATCACACTCAATTCCATGGCTCATGCAACATGCAAGATACGTCACTTCCATGCATATAACTGACGCATCTCAGCCACTCTCCCCTCTGTTGCAGGGCTCCACACCCACCTCTGCCACACCTCTGAACACATTCTTAACACTACTGTCATCACATCTGCCCTAAGCTAGTTCTTGCACCACTGCATAACACACTGAAGGGTAAACACTCAAACCTCATAATGTAACGGACACCTTAGTCTCGCTATTATACCCCCTTAGCTAATGAATGGCACGGGTCTACAGCCTGCCTTCTATCACAAGAATGAGGGCATGTTAGTCATTAAAGGAAGTGGTGCCGAGTCACACCCGCGGCACATCCCCCGTGGTGGGCGAGCGGCGGGGTCCTATATCGAAGGTACCTCCTACCTGCAACACCCACCATTCACCCGCCAAGTTGTGAGTTTTAAGGGCACCCAGCTTTACCCCCTTGCATACCGCGGCCTCCACTCACCAACTCGTCGCTGGATTGATTAATGCTTAGTGTATAGGAGAGAGAGAGAGAGAGAGAGAGAGAGAGAGAGAGAGAGAGAGAGAGAGAGAGAGAGAGAGAGAGAGAGAGAGTATGGTGACGTCAGTGGATGGTATCTCGACACGTGGTATGTATGTATGTATGTATGTATGTAGTACCTGTCTTGCCTAATCTCGTGGGGTTCCAAGGGTGGCAAGATGCAATTCACCTCCTCCCGCTCCCACTCTTTTTTGTTCCTTTCTCTCCGTTAGTAACTAGTTGTCCTGTGGGAATGTCAACTGTGAACTTTGCAGTGAGGTATGTGCGCGCGCGTGCCTGTGTGTGTGTGTGTGTGTGTGTGTGTGTGTGTGTGTGTGTGTGTGTGTGTGTGTGTGTGTGTGTGTGTTCTGTGCATACCATTCATTCCATGTTTCAAGGACTCGTGTGCTAACCTCCGTGTGAGCCATTCGATACCCTGTATTTTGTTGTTTATTCAGGTGTTGCGATTATTATTGAACACACACACACACACACACACACACACACACACACACACACACACACACACACACACACACACACACACACATGCAATGCCAACATTTCAACATGGAAAATGTCCTGCAAGTGTAACTTTACAAATAGCGATCTCTCTCTCTCTCTCTCTCTCTCTCTCTCTCTCTCTCTCTCTCTCTCTCTCTCTCTCTCTCTCTCTCTCTCTCTCTCTCTCTCTCTCTCTCTCTCATATGCTGGAGACAGGACATCCTGTGCTGTACGTCCCATCTCAGAACCAACTTTATACATGTCCAAGACGAATTAATAGGCGTCCACCAGGGTTGGGTCCAAGTACATGTAGTTGTACTTGGACTTAAGTACACATTTTCATGTACTTGTACTTGTATTTGTACTTGGAGTTTAAAATGTTACTTGTACTTGTACTTGTACTTAGACCCAAAGTACTTGAAAAATACCAAGTACATTCAAGAACAAACAAGTATGTTGTATTTAATCAAAAGTCATATACTATATATATAGATTCTAGCGAATTTTGTGATGATACTACTGGGTAAATACATACATTGCGTGTTATGATATTGTAGTGTAATATAGGATAAAGGAGCATAATTATGTAGTATTTTTTCAATTGGTAACATGCTACAGTACACACCGTCTAGACAGGGCCAGTACGCGACTGCACTTATTTCCTGTCACGCTCCACTCTCCACTCCTTCACCTTGTATTTGTACTTGTACTTAAGTACAATGACATGTACTTGGACTTGGACTTAAGTACATAGCAAAGTGACTGTACTTGTACTTGTACTTGTACTTGAAAAATATCCAGGTACTTGGACTTGGACTTAAGTACAGTCGCCTGTACTTGGACCAAGCCCTGGCGTCCACACTGTAAGTGTGGGATGTTGCCCGAGCGAAGAAAGTAAGTCAAAGTTATGTCCAGCTACAAATTGTTGGAAAAAAACAACTATGCAGCAGGAAGGGAAGGAAAG
The DNA here is from genome assembly GCA_029783475.1 of Metacarcinus magister. Lineage (NCBI taxonomy): Eukaryota > Metazoa > Arthropoda > Malacostraca > Decapoda > Cancridae > Metacarcinus > Metacarcinus magister. The sequence goes on from JAPQNM010000038.1 coordinate 22,077,869, forward strand.
AAAGAAAGGCTCCCCAGCATAACAGTACTAAAATGTTTTGATTATTTAATTTTTCATGTAATTTCCTCGCAAGCAAAATGACAGCTAACAAACCCATGGAATGTACGTGTGGCCCTTTAATTATGGCCCGAGTACATCTATTTTAGTTAAATACTCATACATCCGTTACGTTTTGTATCTTATTCGCAAAAAATTACCAGAACAAAATTCAAGGCTTGCCACATCTTTGTGATTTTTTCAGATTAAAGCCAGTATTTTTTATTCGAAAATATATAAAAAAATCAGGTAGATCACCCCTTAGATAAACTTACCGTGCAAACCATAAAATATTTACTTGTAATGTCTGAATTGAATACGAAAGTTTGAGTTTTTTACAGTAAAGTGTATGACGGAAAAAATCAGGTTGTGTTGGTAATTTTCTTAGTTTTTCCTGAATCATAGTTACCTTCTGTGTATTATTTTCATATGACAACGATGACTTACAGCCGCGTTGATAGTCTGTAGGAAAATGAAGTCATGCTTACAATAGTTTTTCAGTCAGGAAGGAAAACAAAACGTATCCTTTCAAACGTTGCTTGCTTGTGTGCTTGTGTGCTTGTGATCAATAATTTCGGTGTAGATAAGCAAAAGCTTTATCAATGTTTGGTCACAAGAAGGAAAATATGCTTAAATTTTTCTGGGCATTATCATATCGTGTAATTTTTTTTTTTTTTAATATCAATGATGAATCATCCCGACAAGTGGTGTGAATTCGGTATCATTTAGCGCTAAAAGCAGAGGGAAAATAAAAGAAGAAAATATACTCTCACCCCTATACCTCATCTATTAAGTTCAAGGTATATTTTAGGTCATCATCATCATCATCACCATCACCAAGACCTACATTGTACCTTGTTGGAATTGTAGGTAAAATGTAACTTCTTGAAAAATGCGGTTACTAGCCCAGTGATAAATATCTTTTGTTTGTGAAGTGTAACTGTTGCAAATATGCGGTAAATATACGGTTGTAGCGTATGAGGTGTTCTGGTATGCAGTGGACCGGATGTGGCGAGCTAAGATACCTTCACAGTCTCACAGATGAAGACACACTGAAAATTGAGGTGTGTGTGTATATATTTTTTCTTTATCGATTGTCTTCATATTTTTCTTCATTTTTTTTCGTTTATTTATTTATTTTTTATTAATTGAATTTTTTTTTCGAACTGAGAGGCAAGGAGACGCTTTGGTATGTCTGTCTGTCTGTTGTCAAAGTAAAAAATAGTTAAGTAGGTCAAACCACATTTTCTTTTTTGTAGTGTGTGTGTGTGTGTGTGTGTGTGTGTGTGTGTGTGTGTGTGTGTGTGTGTGTGTGTGTGTGTGTGTGTGTGTGTGTGTGTGTGTGTGTGTGTGTGTGTGTGTGTGTGTGTTCAATCGTAGAAGCGACCAGCCACAACCATTACTACTTTCTTGCTTTCTTTTTTTCTTTTCTGATTCTAATTTTTTTTAAGGTTCAGCAACATCCTATAGAAAAAAAAAGTGGATTGCCTTCGTGGTGGTGGTGGTGGTGGTGGTGGTGGTGGTGGTGGTGGAAAGGTACAGAAGAAGAGGGAAGTGGTGGGGAGAAATA
>JAPQNM010000038.1:22081974-22089474 GCA_029783475.1 Metacarcinus magister
AGGGGGAAGTTTCAACCATTATTGCGACATCATCCCGAGGCTGTGAAGTGTGAATGCCAGGGGGCAGACGCACACTTCCTGTCATTGTGCAAGGACACGGGAGGGACAGAACAAGGCGCTAAAAGAAACCCAACAATATAACAACAAGTAGCTACCGTCCTGCCTTGTTTTCTTGAATGACGAGCTCTGTTATCTGAAGGTCATCTCAGTACTATAAGAGCTACACGTAGGGAGAGAAAAGAGGATGAAGAGGAGAGGAAGAGGAGGAGGAGGAGGAAAGAAGGGGGTTGACTGAACATCGGGGGTGACCTAGCTCTTGGAAACCCTAAAGCTGGGGTGACCTTGGGGAGAAGCGGAGAAGCCTAGCCTAGGACTAACGAAATGTGGATCAATAACTCGACCGTAGCAGAACTAACCTTGACGAGAGAGTTGAGGGGAGGAGAGGGGCGAGCAGTGATGAGGGACGGTGGTGAGGATGAAGATGATGATGCTGGGAGTCTGTGTGGCTGTGGTCATATATAGTGGTGAGGGCTTTAGTAGTTGTTATGGTATATAGTGATGATAGCTGTCAGGTAATAATGGTGACGGTAGGAGTTAAAGCAGGTCATGGTGTGATGAGTAACGAGTGGTGGTGTTGGGTAAGTGGGACAGGTAGAGAAAAAAAAGAATGTAAGAAGTTGCTTGGTGGAGAGTTATACGCATGTAGGTGGCAGGGGAAGTGGAAGGTTGCTATTAGGGAAAAGGAAATGGAGGAGGTGAGGTTAAGTGTTACTACAGAGTATAATGATAACGGAAGGATGAGTAATGCCCTAAATGAGGCCGAGCTATTAGGAGTACGAGATGATGGTGGTGGTGGTGGTGGCGGCAGTAAAGTCACCTGATATAATGTACAGAGGAAGACAGTGATGGGGAGGAAGCATGGAGGGGAAGTAGAGGTAAGGGGGGGGAGGATAATGCTGCACGAGTTTGTTAGCGAGAGTGGTGGTCCTGGGGATGGAGGGCGGAGGAAGAGGGTGGTGGAGGGGTAGTGGCGTAGTAATAATAACAAGAGGTCGCCATGATACAACGTATGATCGAGGTGGTGACGCAACTGGCCTGGGATGGGACCAGCTCGATCGATCTAACAACGCAGGCGGGCCATCCCGACGCCCGTCACGGGGTGGACTCCGCGGCCGAGGGCGAGCTGATGGCGAGGACTCAACGGAACCGCCTGTCTGCGCATCTTTCAGTCTTCTTCCAGTAAAGCTGAAGTACTAACTCACAAGGAGAAAGACAATAACGTTGGATATGATAAAGTTAAAAGGAAGGAAACACACCAGTAAGTTCGATAATGAGACCAGAGGAAAAACAGGAAAATGAAATAATTGAGTAATTCATTCTTGGCGACGCAGTATCAAGGTCACGCGGCACCGAGGAAAGTCAAAGGCAGTTTAATTTCTTAGGTGATCTGATACTCCTTTGTTGCTAACGTCCACGTCGCAGGAAAGGAACGCCAGAGGAGGAAACACGGGTGTACGGGGTAATAAGTGCGTCGCGGTGGTGCGGTGTTCACAGGGATGCGGCGGACGCTCTCAAGCGTACACAACAAGGTGTGTGTGTGTTATGTGTGTGTATGTATGTATGTATGTGTGTGTACATGGCGTGAAGACTAGTGTGCACTGCTGCGCCAAACCCCGCATTGTATCGATTAAGGTTTCATGAGGATCCCCGCATTTCCTGGTGACTCATCGGTGACTGGTGACGCACGAACCCACACACACACACACACACACACACACACACACACACATACACACACATACACACACATACACACAGGAATTTCCAGCAGCAAACACGGTGGAAACCTCAAAATCATCAAAACTATTCGCCACATAGTTTCGCACAATTGGTAAACTAGACAATACAGTGAGAGAGACATGCACAGGCAGGCAGGGTGACGGGCGGCGAGTGGTAGGGATCCAGCAGCTCGCGTAATAGTTGAAGACAAGCTGGTGGCAGACAACCTAGTTTTCCCCATTTCCTTTATTTTAAGACCCGCAGCAGCTGGTCCACTGTCACGGTTCTGCCACTCAAGCGATGTTCGTTACTTCTTTTAGTTCGCTTTCCCTTTGTCTGTCTTCTATCTCTTCTTTCTTCTCTTCCTCCTTGAGTCCTTCTCTTCAGCTCGCGTCGGAAACTTGTGTTCTTGCCAATCCACGTTAACTTCTCTTATCCTCCTCCTCCTTTCCGCCTCCCTCCTTCCCTCCTCCTCCTCCTCCTCCTCCTCCTCCTCCTCCTCCTCCTCCTCCTCGTCATCCTTCTCGTCCTCCTCCTCCTCCTCGTCCTCCTCCTCCTTCACCACCACCATCTCCGCCTCCTGTCACACGTCTGGAACCTCCACCTTCGCCACCACTGCTTCCACCACCACCACTACTACTCTAGCTCCATCTCACGCCTGCAATTGGTCCCTTGAGGAGGATATAGACTGCGCGATAAATAAAAATAGCCCCTTGTGGTGGCTCTCCCGCGTGTGCTGTATGTGTGTGTGTGTATGTGCAGAGCGGTGCCAGGCGGTGTGCCAGTCGCGGGAGTGTTGTTGCTGGTGGAGGCCTTTCGTGACAGGTGTGCGTGTGGGACCAGGTGGTGGTAGGGGAGGTAGTGGTGGTGGTAGGGGAGGTAGTAGTAGTAGTGGTGGTGATGGAGGAGGAGGAGGAGGAGAGGTAGCGTGATCAGGGCCATGTTGACCTGAATTTCGTCCCTAACCCGCTTTTCTGCTGCCTTGTATCAGCGTGACGCCGTAACCAGGCATTTAGAACATCACCATCATCACTTTGCTTCACTACTTCCTCTCTCGTCACCGTCACATTACCGTCGATACCACTGTTACCTATGTCACGGCGTCACTTTTCCTCTCGTATTTGTTGCAGCATCGGTAATGAGTCCATTGATAGATTCTATGCTCGGTACAGGGAAGGGGATGGGGGAGGAAGGGAGGAAGGGACGGAGGGAGGATGAGTGAGGAAGAGGGCGCAAAGGAAATAGAGGAAGGGAAATATGTTCGCAGGTGTGTTGATACTGCATACCTAGTACATTGTGAGGTGATTTTGGCTGCTCCAAGGTGACACTGCACTGCAACCCACGAGCTCTCTCTCTCTCTCTCTCTCTCTCTCTCTCTCTCTCTCTCTCTCTCTCTCTCTCTCTCTCTCTCTCTCTCTCTCTCTCTCTCTCTCTCTCTCTCTCTCTCTCTCTCCACACCACAATACACCCCGAGTGGCAAGAACTAAAGTGACACTCGCATCCTCGTCACACATTATGGACCACATATTTACACACACACACACACACACACACACACACACACACACACACACACACACACACACACACACACACACACACACACACATTATATATATATATATATATATATATATATATATATATATATACACATATATTTATGTATTCATTTCTTTCTTTATTTATTTAAAATCCCTTGATATGAGTCATGATTTCATTGTTTTTACAATAAAGTTATGCGTTGTCCTGGTGAAGTTTTTGTGGCACTTCTCGCCTCATTGTCAAATCATCCCTTCAATGTAAACAAGTGTGGAGGGTGTGGACGACGCGAGAAGGCTATCAAAATGTTTTATCGGCACGCAACGTGTAATTGGTGCTTTCTTGAACAGACATCATTGTCCAACGCGGCACTTGTCTCTGAACGAGATGAGAGATGCTCTCATTATCTGAATGAATCTGTAGATAAGCAAGTGGCTGCGGCATCGACCAAGGGCAAAGAAACCAAAATTTGACTTCCATCACTCTCAATACTAAAGGGCACTTCCTGATCTGAGTGAAGTGTAATGGGAATAGTGATGGGCGGTGGTGGTGGTGGTGGTGATGGTGGTGGTGGTGGTGGTGGCAGCATAAGTAGGGCGGCGCAAGGGCCCAGACGCTGGTGACAGACGGTGGCTGTGGCGTGGGTTAATGGTCGCTCTGTTATCCCGTTATCACGTTCCGATTAACTCCAGACCCTCATACCTTTGATAATCTGGACCAAACCCAGGAAAGGGGGAACCGTTTTCAGCCCCCAAGGCTTAGGGAACTTAATTTCTGGGGTCAGAGGACTTGTTAATAATGGAGGTGACTATATTTCCTTTCCTTTTGTGGAAGAATGCTGAAGTTAGCACGTCTCCAGGGGGTCTAGTCATCAGAGTGGCGCGCTGAACCCCCTCCCACGCCCCACGCCCCACGCCCCACGCCCCCACACACCCACAAACATTTGCCTAATCATTCACTTCTTGCAGCGGCAGGGTGGTGGTGATGGCGGTGGTGGTGGTGGCACTTGGCAAGGACCGACGCCCTTACTCACGCCCCACTCGAGGAATTACGTAACACCTTCCCCCAGGCCTCCTTACCGCGTCATGCATAGCACCACCACCCACTTATTACAGCGCTCCTCCCATCCTCCCATCCTCCCATCCTACCATCCTCACAACTAACATTATCTGACGTCAGGAATTGTCACCGTTTCGATCCGAGTGTATGTATGTATGTATGTATGTATAGCCGATGCGTGCACGGTTACTGTATAGATAGATGATCCAGCACTACAAAGGCAGCATCCTATTACACGCAGGACCCCGTGCCGCATGCCAGAGCTCCACGACACGCCACACCCACCACACATCCCTACCACACATCCCTACCACACTCCAGGAAGCAGCATCACCATCCAACTATTGGTGACTACATGCAAACACGTGTGTACCTATGCTTGTGAGTGGGAGTACGTGTGTGTGTGTGTGTGTGTGTGTGTGTGTGTGTGTGTGTGTGTGTGTGTGTGTGTGTGTGTGTGTGTGTGTCAGTCAGTTTGCGAGTGTATAATTAAAATGTTTTCGAGGAGCAAATGGCGCTCGAGCCAAAACTGCGACTCTATATGATGCTTAGGTTGAAGGACATTGGTGGGAGGAAGGCGGGGTGGAAGGGATGAAAGCGGGGGTGGAAGGGATGAAGGCGGGGGTGGAAGGGGTGGAGATGGGGGTACAAGGACAGTTTAAAAGGGTAAGGGAGGCCAGGACTAAGGGAAACAGGGCCAAGAGTGCAAAGCTACGAGGTCATAAAACTATAAAACACAAGACTTTGAGGATAAATTTGGGGTTTAGGGATCGATTGGAGACAGATGAAGATTGAGTGACAGCAGATGAAGACACTTAAGATTTACGAATACTCATTGATAAAGGGTTGTAGAAGCAAGGAGAGATAGGGAAGGTTACAAAGAGGAGTTAGAGGTGGTGGTGGGTGCTTGTCGATGAAAACAAATGAAGGTGGATTACGATGCGTCTATTTTTTTTTTTTATCTTTCTTTCTTATTCAAGCACGAGTGATCCAGGTAATTTTCTATTCTGCACGTGTGCTTTCAAGGACTCTAGTTGGACGTTACTAATGAGTGTGTGTGTGTGTGTGTGTGTGTGTGTGTGTGTGTGTGTGTGTGTGTGTGTGTGTGTGTGTGTACTCAGAAATCCCAGGAACTTTGGTAAACACGTCTTGGTGTCGAAAATAGTCTTGTGACTGGCCGTTCGCTTCTGGGTGATGCCTCCTCCTCCTCCTCCTCCTCCTCCTCCTCCTCCTCCTCCTCCTCCTCCTCCTCCTCCTCCTCCTCCTCCTCCTCCTCCTCCTCCATCTCCTCCTCCTGCTCTTCCGCAACACCTGGCCATCCACCCGACATGCATGTTTACACCTTCACATCCCGTCACCAGTTTCCATCCATTCACCCATCCAGTTCGACCTAAATCCACCCTTTCCTTCCTTCCTTCCTTCCTTCCTTCCTTCCCTTATCACCTCCCTCCTACTACCACTATCACGCCAGCACCTATCTCTCCATCGCCACTCGCTCATACACCATCACCACTCATCTGCATCAACACCACCAGCATCACCGCAATATCATCAACCTTTGCATCACCACCACCACCACCACCACCACCACCACCACCACCACCACCACCACCACCACCACCACCACCACCACCTCCTCTGCACTTCCAACTAAGGCTACGGTAGTGGTCTCACACTCAGTATATTATGTCTAAACCCACCGTGCAGTTCGCCAGCCAGCCAGCCAGCCAAGCCAGCCAAGCCAAGCCAAGCCACCTTCTTTCTACCTACCCAATACTGCTTCGTCTCCCTCCCCGTGCCTCTCCTCTGCGTTTTCTCACTGTGAACACCCATACGAAGCCTTGGAGACCGTTGAACTTTACTACTACATACACAGATCCTTGCCATTGAGCAGGAATCGTAAAAGGTCAGCAACATTTTCCTTCCTCTCGGTCGCTATATAAACAAGTGATATGATAAGTGCATTGGTGTGATTTTTGCTTCGTCCGCTGGTTATACAACGTAGTGAGTTTTATACCCTGTGTCAACCCACCCAACCGTATGTATGTATGGACTGTATATACCTCATCTCTCTCTCTCTCTCTCTCTCTCTCTCTCTCTCTCTCTCTCTCTCTCTCTCTCTCTCTCTCTCTCTCTCTCTCTCTCTCTGGCTCCTTTGTTCATTATAGTCCTCGGTGTTGTGTGGAATGACATATATAATGACATATATTACCCTATAAACTACCATCAGTTGCAAGGTTACGTTTTTTTTTTTTTTAGACGGGAGGATAATAATATTTTACGACATACAAATTTTTTCGTGACATTGAACGAAAGTCACGTGTAGACTGAATATATTTGAGGAATATTACGCAGTACATATTATACAAGTGGTTTCGTAGGATTACATGGTTTTTTTTTGTTTCTTTTTTGATTTGTGTACTCTTATCACTTCGCTGATTTCATGTTTGTGTTTAGATGGGTTTGCTCTCTCTCTGTGTGTGTGTGTGTGTGTGTGTGTGTGTGTGTGTGTGTGTGTGTGTGTGTGTGTGTGTGTGTGTGTGTGTGTGTGTGTTTTGAATACAGGATGTTATAGTTGGATTCATGATTTTTTTCTTCTTTTTTGTACATATAAATCTAGATTCTAAAACGTAATGTTAATTCCGCCCTTCAGACCTTACTTACTTTGGTTCGTGTGTGTGTGTGTGTGTGTGTGTGTGTGTGTGTGTGTGTGTGTGTGTATATAGCAAGCGAGGCCTTTCTGGATCAGTACCTTGGCTCTATTTGGGGAATGTTGTGACCTATAGAGAATGACTTTTCGAGGTAATAAGCTGAAGGTTAAATCGTTCGTGTAATCGTTTCTCTCTCTCTCTCTCTCTCTCTCTCTCTCTCTCTCTCTCTCTCTCTCTCTCTCTCTCTCTCTCTCTCTCTCTCTCTCTCTCTCTCTCTCTCTCTCTCTCTCTCCCCCTGTGTGTGAGTGTGTGTGTGTGTTTGCAGTATGGGCGTGGTCAGTTAATAGAAAGCTTTACCTAAGAACACCTTTACGGTTAATCATCCACTGAGGACACGCATCACACACTAAATGTGATATGGATGCCGCCTCAGCGACTAGGTTTTGGAACAAGGAAGTTTACGTCAAAT
>JAPQNM010000038.1:22094474-22131974 GCA_029783475.1 Metacarcinus magister
GTGTGTGTGTGTGTGTGTGTGTGTGTGTATGTGTGTGTGTGTGTGTGTGTGTGTGGGTGGGGGGTGGGGGCGCGTGCGTGCGTGCGTGGATGTGTGTGTGTGTGTGTGTGTGTGTGTGTGTGTGTGTGTGTGTGTGTGTGTGTGTGTGTGTATGTGTGTGTGTGTGTGTGTGTGTGTGTGTGTGTGTGTGTGTGTGTGTGTGTGTGTGTGTGTATGTGTATGTGTGTGTGTGTGGGGGGGGGGGTACTTTTAATTATATGTGGAACTTTAAAAGATCATGCGAAGAAAAGAAAACGTGTAGAAAAGATTGAAATTTCATGAGTGACATGAGCGCGTGGTCTTGAGAGACAGGGCACAGGGTAGAGAGAACAAAAATAATGAGTACGACGACCCACACCCTAGCAAACAAGAAGAAAGGAAGCAAGACAAAAGGGAAACCCGGTATTTGAAACGAGAGTTTAGCTTATAATTGCTAGAAACTCTGTAGTTCTTCGGTTACAATAAACATATTTCTCTCAGAATCATTAATACCATCGCCCTTCCGTGTTGCAAGGGAACCAGGATACTAACCTCAATGAAGAGTTTATTTAAAGTCTACACTGCTGTTCCCATTTGTCTTTTGTTTATTTATTAAGTCGAATGGTTTACGCCATAAGACTAAGGATTTCCAACAGCAATTATAGCTTGTTTTGCAGTCTTCGTCTTCGTTGTACACGGTTTATTTTCAACCCTTGTTGGTGTGCTTTACACAATTCAAAGACCAGCTGTTGTTTACTAAAACTATGGCGATGAAATCTACGATTGTGATAAGAATTACATCCGAGTAGATAAGTTTTGCTTTATTCTAGAGGGAAATCTAAGGTGGGAAGGGGAACCTGATATCTAGAGTTAATTCTCTATTCATTCTGTAGAGTTAAAAATAACCAGTAAGGCCTTCGATCCCTCATGAAGCTTCGTTTGACCTAATGCTGTTGTTACTTAATAACTAACGTCTTACGAACGACAATCGACCTTCTTCGGCAAACAGGCATTTGGGATCCATACTCAGCAGCCCCATCCTGAATACTGTAAACAAGGCCACTCAACTGGCAACATGTATCGACGCCACACTTATCCTATTTCTGAAACTCGATATTGTGTGCTATATATAGCTGTCTCTGAGTAACCTTTTTAAGCTTCTTCGCAAAGTGACTTTTACTTCTGTAGTTATGAACCGCGACCACATTTTGAGTTATTAGCATACATAACCAACCAGCCTGTTTTGTGGTGTCCCGCTGCTTACCTTCACTTCCACACGAGACGCGTTGGAGCCTTTTCATCACGTTTGTTTCTTTTCATTTCACGTGTCCTGTAGGCTACTATGTCAATAAAGTCACTAGGTGTAAATGTAGAAAACACATGCAATGGAAAAGGCATTTTGACAAACCAGGTTAGTTATAGTATATTCTATGATTTGGATAACTATGTCAATTTGTCATATAAGGTTGTGTCGATCCGCATCATCCTCAAGGAACTACAAAACTACAAATTTACATATGAAAATTTTCCAGCGTAAATTCACCTGAAGTAGGTGGAAGCTGGTGAAAGTGTGGGGCTCAAGGCCACCTGCGTTTCCCTTTGTTCACCTAACGTCACCTTCGTTAGTCACCTGGCACGCAGTTCTTGATTTCTTTTTCCGCATCAGAAAACTATACATTGCGTTGATGTGTTGGGGCACGGAAGGTTATGAGGTACATGTATGGGTCTTGTGGGAGGATGGAGGGTGATGAGGGAAGGGTATGTCGGGGGAGATGATGAAGAGAAAGGATGATAGTAGGGAGGGCAAAGAAGTCAGTAACGAAGGTAAGTTATGCGGGAAACGGTAACAAAGATGAGAAGTAGTAGGGAGGAGGTGGTAGAGGAAAGTGGTTAGTGAGGGGGTTGGTGGAGGAACTGGATGGTGAGGGAGAGAGCAGGAATGAGATGGCGAGGGAGGCGGTAGATGTGATCTGGCGAGGAAAGTGACAAACAACAATCTTGTATCATGCGAATCCCGCATCACTGTTTCTTCCCACGGGAGCGTCATATCGTTATATTTGTATTTGTGGGTTAGCGTGTAGCGATGAGTGCTCATAGTGTGCTTGCTTGTGTTTCAGGTGTGCTGGGTGTATAGTGACTGGGCGTCGCGGCCGGCTCACTAAATATAGAGCTGGCAAGCGGAGGCTCCGGCTGGTGGTGCTCCCTCTTCTGCTGGCGGACACTGGTGCTGCCCCGCCCCCGCTGGCCCACTTCCCTCCCCACCGCCACCGCTGCTGCTGCGCCACACCGAGGCTCATCACTTGCTCCGCCTTGCCTCACAAAGATGAATTCGCCAAGGAACCACCCACGGGTGACCTTCCGCCACCCTTTACGAGCCTGACTGTCATCCTCCAGAGAACCCTTGACCCAGCGGGTCGCGGCGCAACTAAGGTTCCCGGCAGTGGTGGCCGCGCAGTGGGCCAGTGCAAGGCAGGTGCCATAGTGCCACAGTGAGCGAGCGTGGCCACCACTCGACAGTAGTGTCGCTGGTGTACAGTGAGACTGATTTCGGAGAAGTGAGAGAGTGCAAGTGATGGTGTAGGAACCATGCCCGTGCCGCCATCCTCGCCCTCCGTGGGTACCAGGTACTCCACCTACAATTCTTACCGTAGTCCGTCCTCGTCCTCCTACTTGGGACGCACCACCTCCCTAGACCGCACCCCGTACACCCCCGCCAGTACCTATGGAAGCTCCTACTCCAGCAGTACTTACGGCGGGTACAGCAATTACTCCAGCAGCAAATATTCACTGCCACCACGACCCTCCTATTCGGCGTCGTCCGACGCCTATCGCAGCAGCCGTAGCCTGCGTCAGTCTCCAGCGAGGCCATCCTACTCAAGAATCAGCTCTGACTCACATCTGGAGTCGTCATCGCCGTCGTCGTCGTCAACTTCGCGCTATACTTCGCGATATTTGCGAGACTCATCTGCCTCACGAGACTCTGGTTATGGATCGCGCCTGACCTCGCGGGATCGCTCGGTAGACTATGTCAACGGTAATTCTTACGACACGAGCCACTTTGGGCCGTCTCCTTCTTCCTACGCCAGCAACTACCGCTGGGAATCCCGTGACAAGGACAAGACGGAGGAGAACGACATCACTAGTCAGAATGGCGACGCTGAGAAGGTGAGAATAACTGATCGCATCCGAGCCTTTGAGACTCGCACTCCGGCCAGGGAGAACGGGCTGGGTCTTCTGGCGGGGCGGGAGATCTTGCCTTCCTCCCGCGACTCCTTCAGTGGATCAAGTCGCTTCACGTCTGCGCGAGATAGCAGCGTGACCCGCCGCCGCGGTGCTGCCCTCTCTACTGACATTTCCTCTCGCTCGCCCTCTGCCCATAAGGCCTCCACTGAGAGCCTTTTGAGGGAGAGTCGCGATGGGAGCAGCAGCAGCACCACTAAGTACGAGGGCGCCGAGGGGAGGCGGCCTTCGGTGACAGAACTGTGCAGGAAGTACGACACCAATCACAATGTGACCAACGGTGTAACTCGACAAGAGGACGAGGGCGAGGGCAGCGACGGCAGCGGGTACTCAAGCGAGGCAGCCCACCGTGCACTCGACACCTCAACTCTCCTCTCCCTTCGCAAACGTGCTGACGCCTCCTCCCTGAGTGACCGAACAGACTCCCCCACCACCCTCCGCCTCGACTCTCCAAGCAGCATCCGCGTCAGCTCTCCCGTGTCAGTGGGTAAAGACTCCCCTGCCAAGGCCCGTTTGGATTCTCCTGCACGCTGTCGTCGGGACTCCCCCAGCAGGAGGCGAGGGGACTCCTCCGGTGAGAGAGACGGCCGTTCCTCTCCTCTCGTCAACGGTGTATTAGATAAGGTATGTGACGCTGCTGCTTCAATGTCACTCTCCTCCTCTTCCCATCACTATCTACCCGACATCCTCACCCTTCTCTCCCCTAATTCCCTTTACCCTATCTTCACCATCACTCACTCTCCATACACCCTCATACTTTAACTATTCCTTACCCCGCATTTCCTCTTGCTCCTTCCCCTCTCCACCATCTTCACTCCCATCTTCATCACCTCTCCATCAACACACCCCATTTCCTGCTCCTCTCTTTCTACTCCATCACCAATGCTCTGAAGTAAATATTTATCAGGAGAGGGAAAATTCAAATGCGAATTTTTGGAGCGAATTTTTTCTTACCAAGAACCTGAAACGGGATACCTTGCGCCTCCAAAACCGTACTCTCTCCCACTGTCCCCGCGGCGAGGGAGGGAACGCGCACCTCGCCCACCTGAAGTACCCACTCGGTCTCTCACCTCCATCGCACGATATAAATAGCTTTTGTGTAACCCAAATGAAATTCAGCTGCGTCCAGTTCAATGCACGTTTTTAATGTGAAACAGCAGCTACAGACCACCGGTACATGCACATAGTAGAAGAGGAGGAAGCTTGTGGTTATTCTCTTCTGAATTACTCGCTGTTTTAAATTTGCATAACAAAACAAAAAGAAAGGAAGAAAAGAATAACATAACCAGGTTAACACCAGTCACATTTTTCTTAAGCTTAGTGTAATTAATGTGAGTTTTAACATTTGCTGCACGTTTTTATTATTATCTTTTATCGAACTCCTGGCTTGGCAGCGTCCCCAAGCCTGGTGGCCTGTGGGAGGCGAGCATCTTGGTTAGGACGAGGTGTACGTAGTCAGCCAAAGAAAAGAAAATGCATAAGTGAGGCAACATGGCGCGTGTGTTGTTAAAGTAACATAAGTACGTCATGATGACGCTGACCTGCGCGGCGCGGCTTGGCGCACGTCACGTGTATCACGTTGTAGCCAAATAAGTTGTCAGCATCAGCACCATTGTGAGTGGCTTCACCTTGGTTCCGGCACTCCTTAATGTTGCACACTTCCCTTGCACACTACTTAATTTTATTATCCACAAATTTCAAACACCATTTTTACCCTGAAATAAAACACAGGATTTGCCAAATGTGTGCGCGCGCGCACGCGCACGCGCACACACACACACACACACACACACACACACACACACACACACACACACACACACACACACACACACACACACACACATATTATATATATATATATATATATATATATATATATACATATATATCATACATACATACATACATACATACATATATATATATATATATATATATATATATATATATATATATATATATATATATATATATATATATATATGTATATATATATATTTATTTATTTACTTATTTATCTATACTTCTTTTTCAAAATCAGTATTGATAATGACAGCAAACAGAGGTATCACTAGCACATCTGGATGCCGCCTCAACACAGCAGTTTGTGCTACATGCTCACGCTGTGTTACCAGCAAAGTAATACTTAATGAGGCTTTCACATCCTGAGATGCATCGCACAAAAACAGTTTGAGTTTTAGTAAAGAAGTTTTGAAGCAACAAAAGCAACAGTAGATATAATAGCTATCTACTGTTTGGTGTTTAAGTGTGAACACAGCCACATCGCTTTCTTGGTGCCCAACTGCAATGCTGCGACGAAGTATTACGTGACTATCTTAATACAGGTGTTTATCAAAGACAACATCTCCAGTAGTTTCGTTTCTGGATAAAACAAGATGTGTTATTAAAATCATCCCTCGATACAAGCTGACCTCTTTCAATGTTTATACAACAAGCCAACACGAACACCCTGTGGGGGTAAGGCCCTAGAGGACCGGCCTGCTACCGTAACCTAACTCTATCACACGCATCGACAGGTAATGCAGAATGTAAAGGGTCTCTCCCAACACTGTGCTATTCTAGTAGTCATGACCTTTCGGAACCAATTAAATGTTCCACTATACATTCGGCTGCAGCAACACTTCCTTGCTGGATATGTAATAATACTCAACATGGTGCTGATGGCGTTACCACATAGGAACATATTATTCAACATTATCTATGCCTGTTTATGGCTTACTTATTCATATATATTATTACATAATTAATGCTACACACACATACACATTAAGACACACACACACACACACACACACACACAGACACACACACACACACACACACACACACACACACACACACACACACACACACACACACACACACACACACACACACACACACACACACACACACACACACACACACACACACACACACACACACACTTAACATACTAGTATATCTTATTCTCTTCTAAAAGTTCCAAGGTAATTACACAAAACATGTACTTGATCACAGCTAAGTTTTTACTTATTCATTTATTTATTCATTTAACTATTTATTAATTATCATTATTATTATTATTATTATTATTATTATTATTATTATTATTATTATTATTATTATTATTATTATTATTATCATTATTGTTATTCATGACGAGTACAAATAACAGTCTGACAGGCCACGCTGAGCATGTGGCTTGTAGGTGGTATGACACGGGCGTGTTTGTGTGCATGGCAGTCTCCAGGTTGAGAAAGGAAGCATCATGCTGGTCGACAGCTGCTCCTCCTTATGACGGGAAACAGTTTGTTGGCCGACATGACGTCACTTTTCCTGACTTGGTGACAGACTTGTGGTGTGGTCGGAAAAGCACGCTCCTGTGGCAGAGCGTCTATGGTGAGTACCTGATGGAGGTTGTGCATCACTTGGCCGTTTATCCCGCAGCCCAAGGTGCGTGGGGAGATTGAGGCCGGTTACAACGGGACCCGAAGTCGGTATCGGAGAGACCGAGTGAAGGAGCGAGTGGCAGCGAGGCTGAGCCAGGAGGTAACGTGTTCCTGCTGATCCTCGAAGCCTGAGTTCTGCTTTCACGCACCTGCTCACAGCCTGCGAGGCTAATTTAGTAGCGTTGTAACCTGGTAGCTGTTTGATAGCCACCCTCCTTTACGCAGCTAACCTTTCCTCTAGACTAGAGCTAATGGCTGAGTGGAGCTCTCATAGATGGCGTTTTTCTTAGACTAACTAGTCAGTCCTGCATCAGGTGCCGAAGGGGTGTGACGTTATGCTTACCTGATGGCGCCTGGACGGATACATTAACGCTGGAAGTTTAGTTTTTCATGTTCTATACATGCTTCTTTTTGTAGATTCAGTGATTTCTCATCATGGAATCTTGATCCAATAATTCATCATGTGCATGTTTCATGTACGCTGTGATGATTCCTGAAATGGTGTAAGTTTGTAGTTCATGAACTTTATGCTGTGTTAGAATAATCCTTAATTTAGAGAACACGAAGTCCCGTGACAGTTAGGTCTCCAGCAACACTAAGGAGGCTTGTTTATGCCGCCGCGGGGTGATCCTCTTTCCTCCACACACCTGTTGTCATGGCCTCATTCCCCTTCCCGGAACACATTCGGTGTAGGAATGTCTCGATTGCACTGCTGCTTGGCTGTCTGGCTGTCTAGAAGAGCCAGACAGATCGCTACAAGGAGGAGCAGGTAAGACAGGTGAAAGGGACAGGCAGTAGACTCCGTGCGTGACATTATAATTTGACGTGGAATATAGGTAATAATCGTTCACCCAAGGGACTGTTTGCTGGGAGCCTATGTACACCTCGGCAGTGGCGGGAATCGTGCCTCGGGTGTTCCGCTGGCGTGGTCAGTAATGTCCGGGAAGTGTGACAGCAGCGGGAAGGAGGACAGTGTTGCCTGGCCAGGGAAAGTCAACAGCCGGGTTGGGGTCCGGTGGCTCGGTTAAAAACAAGGGTATTCTTGGGTACCTTTGGTGTAGTGCCAATTTGTGAGGCGCTGCCCTGTGCCACCTCCTCCAACCATGCCCCATATAGCTCCCCCCTGACCACTGCACTATCTCTCTCTCTCTCTCTCTCTCTCTCTCTCTCTCTCTCTCTCTCTCTCTCTCTCTCTCTCTCTCTCTCTCTCTCTCTCTCTCTTTTATATATATAGGATACACATTTTTTGAAAAGAAAATAATATTAGCAGTGTCAAAGATCTCCAAGGTTACATTGAATCTAACATTTCAGGACATTTACTCTCTGCTTGAGGCTCTTTTTCTACAGTGGCAAAGTAACTTATTTAGCCTCGTTTACTTTTTCTTTCGTATATTTCGATAAAAATTACAGTCCTTTCGCCATTTTCCTGTTTTTCTTCGTCTTAATACTTTCCTGTAAAGTTTCGTATGATGCAGTGGTCTTCCTCTTCGTCTTGGCCGCAGTGCATTACGTCAGCTGTGTTCAGAGGAAGGCATCAAACACCCATAGACTTGATTTAATACGTAACAGTTTGGAGGGGGACGCGTGAAATATTAACATAACTTCCCTCCCTCTCCTCTCTCTATGAAAAGGTGTTTTAATTTTCAAGTTTTCCAAGAGGCATTATGAAACTTGTCATCTCATTCATACTTGTTATTATTGTTTCAAACTTCCAATTTGTTCCTATTTTCCTGCAATGTTGTTCCACTTACGTATCTCTTGCTATGTGGTGGTGTTTACATGATTGGGTATTACGTTATCTCCTCGAATCTCATTGATAAGAAGCGATAACATCACTGATTTCATATTTTTTTATCAGGACAGGGTTTACGCACTTGTTTTGATGCACACACACACACACACACACACACACACACACACACACACACACACACACACACACACACACACACACACACACACACACACACACACACACACATACATACACACACACACACACACACACACACACACACACACACACACACACACACACACACGAGGGATGCCACTATTACAAAAACCTCAAATTCCTTTTATTTTTTTCTAGTTATTCCTTTGATCGGTCTCTGTAGGTATCGTTCGTATTTTTCTCTTATTGCTTTGATTAACTAAAATAAATTCATACTAAATACTATGCTACAACTCACATATCTCCTTCTTAGGCTGCCTCAATTCTAGTTACTGTACTGATCGAGTAATTGTTGTATTATTACACTACGTACAAATCTGTTTTTTTTTGGTTGGTTGTTGGATTGAGTGGTGCTGTTTAAAGTTTTCTTGCCACGTAGGTTAACGACCCTCACATCCATCCCATGGTGTGTGTGTGTGTGTGTGTGTGTGTGTGTGTGTGTGTGTGTGTGTGTGTGTGTGTGTGTGTGTGTGTGTGTGACCTTGATAACACATGTTCTCAATCAAAAAAATAATGTTTACTGGCATACAAATTCATGTTCATATTGATTAATCTTTGTTTTATTCGTATTATTTTCATTTTTTCACATCATCATTAACATCATTATTCGCATGTTACTATCATCATCATCACCATCATCAATTTGTGGTTGATACAGGTGTCATAATTACAGATAATTATAGATTACGATGACTGAATGAAGTTATTTTGCTACAGCTTATCACCTCATTTCCTGTAGCTACATAAGTTGGACCTTCTCTTTTGTAACCGCTAATAATAGTCTCTCTCTCTCTCTCTCTCTCTCTCTCTCTCTCTCTCTCTCTCTCTCTCTCTCTCTCTCTCTCTCTCTCTCTCTCTCTCTCTCTCTCTCTCACACACACACACACACACACACACACACACACACACACACACACACACACACACACACACACACACACACACACACACACACACACACACATCTGTTAGTACATGACACATAAATAAACATTTCTCCACCTGCTCGTTTTTCCAACCACTCTTTGTAACAGTTTTCCATATCTCGTTTTCTTTATTTTCTTCCTGTTTTCGCACATACTAGAGTGCTTATATAAGTAGATAATTTCATGGACCTAGATTTTATATTTAGCTGTTTTAAACCTGACTTTTTCTCATGACTTTTTAGGCTGTTTCGTAAAGTACCACTATGAATCTGTTTGCCTATTTATCAATTTATGTCTATCTCTATAATTTTCCTTTTGTTTTAGTATGCGTTCATTTAGGTTCAGCCGAGCGAGAAACATTTTTTTTACCCTCTATTTATTTATTTATTTTTTTTAGTTTTTCCTCACGCTCCACGCACCTTACACATATTCTTCTCTTTCTTTCCCTTTGTTCACATCCACTTCGGGTCCATAAAACTCGCTGCCATGACGCCCATTTCATCCTTCATGCTGCTCTTTATGGCACCATTCCATCACCTGTGTCTCGGGTTACTGTCCTCCTTACTGCCCACCACTTCTCCCTGGCACACACACACACACACACACACACACACACACACACACACACACACACACACACACACACACACACACACACACACACACACACACACACTAACAGTATCTCTCTCTCTCTCTCTCTCTCTCTCTCTCTCTCTCTCTCTCTCTCTCTCTCTCTCTCTCTCTCTCGTAACTAAGATTTAAGAAGGTGACACACTATGAGTATGTAGGTTCTGCCAAATGGTTCTCAATTAGGCCTGCCTCCTCGGTTCTGCCAAATGGTTCACACAATCAGGCTATCTCGTTTCTGCCAAATGGTTCGTAATTGTATGTGTTTCTCTGTTAACTTGTGTTTGTATGTATGTACCTATGTTTGTGTAAATTGGTGAACTTTTGTATGTATAACTATGTAAACTGTCTCTCTCCCCTTCGCTTGGTTCGTCAGGAGAGTCAAGATTCATGTTATGTAGCACATCGCGAGAGAGAGAGAGAGAGAGAGAGAGAGAGAGAGAGAGAGAGAGAGAGAGAGAGAGAGAGAGAGAGAGAGAGAGAGAGAGAGAGAGAGAGAGAGCATGCAGTCATTTATGATTGTCAAGCTTCTCAAACTATACGAAGAAGTGTTTATGAATCGTACGTACATACATAGGAACTACTTTCGTTTTGTATGTTGTCACTAAGAAACGAAGTGAAGAAAGTGCGTGAAAGAATGCAGTGAACTCAGTAATTTATAGTACTTTTTTTTGCGGCGTGTGTGTTTGCATGTCTGTGTGTACTTGTGTGTGTGTGTGTGTGTGTATGTGTGTGTGTGTGTGTGTGTGCGTGTGTGTGTGTGTGTGTTATCTAATTAAAATATTAAAATCCAAAGTCTTATATAAGTCAACGGCCAGCAACAGGAGACAAATAGGAGGCGCGTGTTAGACCATTAATTCACCAACCTACACTTGTCTGCATGTAGTACGTACCTCTTACACAAAAATATCATTGGGAAAAAAAAAATATATAAAATAAAAAAATAAAATAAATATAAGTAATAAAAATTAACACACGTGACGGAGAATACGCCACCTATACTTATTACTCCTTGTACGTACTAACATTGCATAATAGTTTTAGGGTTTCATAAATCACCCTTAAATTTATGTAACGATATGGTCCACACGTGCATCCGCGTGTGTCTGTGTCTGTGTGTGTGTGTGTGTGTGTGTGTGTGTGTGTGTGTGTGTGTGTGTGTGTGTGTGTGTGTGTGTCTGTAGCAGGTCAGAGCTTTTACCTGTTATATCCCCCCCTAGTGCTGCAGTCTCAAGGTCGTTTTGCGTCCCCTTCCTAAGCTGTCCCTCCTCCTCCCCCTTGATGCAGCAGACCTCCATCCAGTACAGGAGCGGCTGACACGCAACCCCAACGAACGCCCTGCTTTTCTTTTTTTCTTTTTTTTCTCCTCGGCGTTGGTGCGTGGAGGAACGATATTCACCTCCGTAAAAATGGTGATGTTGTTATCATAACCTACTTTTTTTGTGTGTTCCCCGTTTTCTTTCATAGCTGAGACTGCGGCAAATTTTATCATTATTATTATCATCATTATTATTATTATTATCATTAGTACTGGTCTTGGTGTTAATCAAGGCTTCGTATTCAGGAAATTTCATCTCATCATCAAATCACGTCCTTCACTGAATAATATAATAAAAGAAAGAAAAAAAAAAAAACCCTTTGTCCTCAATTTGTAACTGGGTCATAATAGGTTAAGGGGGAGAGGCCGAGATGGAGGGAGTGAGTCGGGGAGGGAGGGAGGCAATGAGGGAGGGAGTGAGGGTCAGTGGCACGATTGGGGAAGGATTGAGGGGTGATGGGTGAGCTAATGCAGTAAAGACAGAGAGAGAGAGAGAGAGAGAGAGAGAGAGAGAGAGAGAGAGAGAGAGAGAGAGAGAGAGAGAGAGAGAGAGAGAGAGAGAGGTTTAAAAATAGGGTGAGGGTGATTACAGGTGAAGTTTGGTATGGGTACAGAGAGGACGGGAGAGAGGGAGAGATGTATAGAGGGTGCGGGAAGGAAGGAAGGAAGATGAGGACGGAAAGAAGGAAGAACGGAAGGAAGGACGGAAGGTGAGGAGGTAGGAAGAGGGAGGTGCTGGTGAGGGAAGGAGAAGAGTGGGTGTGATAGGGGTTAGATGAAGGTTTGATGGGGATAGATGAGAAAGGAAAGGTGTGGGGGATGGAAGGGGATTTAAAAGGGGATGGAGTGGTGCGGGCGGTAGATAGTGACAGGGTAGGGGTCTCAAGGGCACGGCAGCGTTGTGACTTACATAACGGAGGGCGTGAAGGGGGGGTTATGGTGTTGGCGAGGGTCATGTTGTGTCCCTCTCTCTACCTTTCCCCTTTCTTCTCCCTTAAGTTGGAGATGTTTATCACGTATTATTGTTGTACCTTGTCCTCCTGTTCCACCTCCTCCTACTACTACTTCTACGTCATTTATTACTACTTCTACTACTACTACTACTACTACTACTACTACTACTACTACTACTACTACTACTACTACTACTACTACTACTGTTACTACTACTGTTACTACTACTACTACTACTACTACTACTACTACTATATCAACACCATCACCATTACTACACTTGTTCTGATTTAGCATTGGTTGTTGTAGTAGTTCATTGCATTTTCTCTTCTAAAGGATATAAAAAAGAAATCCTTGCTAACATGTCGAGTCAAGGTTGTTCTTTTGTAATATGGAAATACCATTCCTTTGAAGTGTTTTCATTAGTCATGGTTGTTTTTGCCGCCGCACCAACACAGTCATGGAAGGAGAAACAACACTAATCATGGTTGGGTAGGGAGGAAGGTGTCCGATTTAGTTATGGATTTTCTGATTATGCAGTAACATTCATCCTTAAATGCATTTACTCTGAGCCACTCCTGGGAGGAAAACTAGGTTGACACTCACTGTGTTGAGTGGTCCACGCTAGGTGTGTTACGCAAGCCTAAGGGAGTGCTGATGTGACGTCAGGCGGGGGAGTAGCAGGTGAGTCATGACGTCACCGATGCTTGATGCTGCACAGAAACAACTGTCATTACAAGGTGACGATCAAGTGAAATAGTCATATATATATATATATATATATATATATATTATATATATATATATATATATATATATATCACATTCATATATATATATATATATATATATATATATATATATATATATATATATATATATGTACTACATATATATATATATATATATATATATATATATATATATATATATATATATATATATATATATATATATATGAAAACGTTCTCACGGAATGGAGAAGAAAACACTGATGGAATGTGAAAAGATAGACCCGCCCCTGGTGACCTGCCAGACGCCGCCATATGAGACCGGTGTTACAAGAGTTAGGTGAAAGTGCTTCTCAAAGTTGCAATGTTGTAAGGATAACTATGTTTCATTTGGCAACGAACGTTTGTTTAATGTTCATGGAGATACACACGTTTAATAAATGCACCTAAATAATGCAGGCAGCCGATGAGAATGGGTGAGGCTTGTGTTGTGTGAGCGCGGGCAGCGGGGAGTGATAACAGCTGTGAGTGGTGTAGTGATGGTGGTGGTGGTGGTGGACTGGTGGTACTGGGCAGTACTTGCTAGGCTGTGTTGCGTGCAGTGCGGTGCCTCTCTCACCTCCTCATTTTAACTTTAAAAGCTTCATCACATCGTTTAACTTATTGTTTACTTATATTTAAGTGTTACCTGAAATACGCACTTATCTCTCACATCAGAACGCAAATAAATATTTCACGAAGAGAGTATACAAGTTATGGAATGTGAAACGATAGCGACTGGATTACGCAAGTGAACTCAGCTTAAACAACCCAAACAAGATGCGATGAAGAGCAGAACAACAATAATCAGTTGATATTTGCCGCAACTCCAACTGTGTACAACGGCCGTACACCTTTGCACTTGTCTGTCCCGTGCTACTTGACAGCTGCTCTCATCTCGTTGAATCCAGCTCGCAGCGGCACAACATGGTTAACTTGAGCTTCCTTCTCTGTTTCTCTGAGGGAGGCAGCAAGTACAAGATCTCTAACCCGATGAAGGAGTTGCCGCAATCAGACGCCTCTCTTGACCAGGAGAGAGATAATGACATCTTGTACAGAGTAAGTTCGAGAGGCCTGTCATGTTTTAATAAGCCTTAAACAGTCCTCAGTGTACATTTTATAAGTTGATTAATAAGTGGATCTCAAGATGTAACGATAAACACTGTGGTGTCTTTTGATATGATGTATTTACTTTACTTTGTCACAAACCTCTTGTTAACAGTGGGTACTTTTCGGTGGACATTTTACTTTTAGTGTGAGTTAATCGTTAGTGTGATCATGCAGCAGACGTGTTGATGATTGCTGGAACATCTGTTTGATTATTTGAATGTTTTCTGAACTTTTTATGTTGTACAGCTTTGAGTGGAATGACTAGATTGTATATTTTCGTTCAGGGTCTGAATATTTGTTCCCTTAAATAAATCATTATTGGTGACAGTCATTATTTTGAAGCGATAAACTTCATTCTACTTACGATACATTATAGAAAGATGAACTGCACATCACCCTCTCAACTGTTGAGCTTGACAGGTGAGAGAGAGAGAGAGAGAGAGAGAGAGAGAGAGAGAGAGAGAGAGAGAGAGAGAGAGAGAGAGAGAGACTAAGAAAAAGTTTGCAAACAATTGCATTGTAAGTTCACGCAAGAAAGCGTCCTGCCCTCCCCGGTTGAGTGAAGCATTATTATAATGATCAAGCCACGATAGCATGGTGCACGCTAAGGAAGTGTGTCAAGGACTTGTGTGACGTCTTGCTGCCGCCGCGCAAGGCCACAGCTGCCATGATGCGCCGGGGGTGGGGTGGGGATGGGGGAGGGGGCGGGTTAGGAGGATCAAGATGAAGCCCTTGGGGGAGTGTCCTACGTGAAGGTTAAGCTGATTATAGTCTTTGGTTGCATCTAATGTCTTTAAGATAAGGTATTCATTAAGATTAAAGCCTATACTAATTGTTCCAGCATGAAAACCAAAGTCGTGTTTGATGACAAACTTTGTCCAAAAAACTGCAACTATGTTAGAGGAAAAGTCTTAAGAAATAGAATCGTGTTGTAATGGATGGCGGGGACAGTGTCCCGCTTACATTCATGTTGCAATAGATGATGGTGACAACACCCAACACTCAGGCCTCCTTTCAATCACACACACACACACACACACACACACACACACACACACACACACATACTGGGAGTAACAGAAATAAGGTGTGTTCTAAACGCAAATGTTATATATATATATATATATATATATATATATATATATATATATATATAGATATACAATATTATTGTATATCTATAGTATTTGCGTTAAGAACGCACCTTATTCCTGGTACTCCCAGTGTGTGTGTGTGTGTGTGTGTGTGTGTGTGTGTGTGTGTGTGTGTGATTGAGTAAAACACAAGGTCAGGATATGAAGCACCAACTGCCTTGTCATTTACTGTATTAATTCAACACATGTCTCAGTTTCTCATGTGACATTTGATGACTAAGTAATATGTTGACTATTTGTTTTTCGTCAGTATCAATGAACATATATTTGGAGGCACGTAATGTATAATTTTGATGGCAGCACCACTTTGGGAAGAACACTGCACTCATTTTCGAAGCCAAGTGCCTGCAGTAAATTATAACGTCATGAAAGGAAGGGATTGAAGCGGAAGTGTTTGGAGTGCGGAAGTAAAAGAAGAGAGACCTCCCCCTACCACTACTACCGGGTTACGGTTAACCTCGGAGGGACGGACGCTGGTGCCTCGACGCGGAAGTTTTTGCATCACACTCACTGATCGCATGACATCACGTGGTTAATGTAGGTGTAAGGTTGGTGGACGACTGGACGTCCTTCCCTGGTCTATCTGTGGTACTGCAGCAACCTCCATTCCTACCATTCCTTCATCTCTTACAGCCGGTTTTATTTCCGTTGATACTACGCCTCCTTGATCCTCACTCCCTCAGTCATCACTAAGCAGATAGACAACGTAAGAACGAATCGAGTCAGTAAAGCAACGAAGGTTTCAAGATAGAACAGTATTGGGTAATGGTTGGTCACTATTGTGCTGGTATTGAATGGCAGTACTTGGCATTGAGCCGTGGCTACAACATTCCATTGAAGTTGCCCATTCGAACATATTTTGGGGGGTTTTACGTTGAGAAATGTCAACACGCACACATGGAGGTATTTTTTGGGGCGAGTTCAGAAACTAATCATTGTTTTGTGAGTTTTCTTGTTTTTATTTTTTTTATATATATCAAGATGGGGATTGCGTTGGTCTTGTTATTACAGCAGGTAGCTAACTGATCCGAAGGAGAAAAAAAAAATTGAATAACATCGGTATGACTTTAACTTTGGCAGAGGGGAGGTGACTGTGCATTTATCCGCACATTTCATTACAGAGCCTCACACACACACACACACACACACACACACACACACACACACACACACACACACACACACACACACACACACACACACACACACAAAAAAAAATGTAAGGAAAATTTGACAATAATCTTACTTATCTATGACAACACTACAACAAACGAAAGGATATATAAGATAAGATAACACGAATGACTTAACCACTAACGATACAACATTGTAGGACGTAAAACATGGTGAAAGCAACCCTCACACTACCATTTGACGTCATGAATAACGGATACATACACTACCGTGACCCCCAAGACCCAGGCGGTGAACAGGTTGAGGGAAAGGTGAACCTACAGGATGCAGGCAGGCGGGCAGGCGGGCGAGAAGGGAAGGGGGAAGACCCGTGTAGCCTTGATCTAGTTGGCATTTCGGTCAAGGCCACTCATTTCTATGCCATAAATATTTGTATAAATGTAATTACGTCCTTTTTTTTATGTGTAGGTCACGCATTGCAATAGAGAAAACAGCTGTTTCACGACCACCACCAGCAGTAATTACTAACTACTACTACTACTACTACTACTACTACTACTACTACTACTACTACTACTACTACTACTATTACTATTACTACTATTACTACTACAACTACTACAACAACAACAACAACAACAACAACTACTACTACTACTACTACTACTACTACTACTACTACTACTACTACTACTAACACCACCACCTTAATGCAAGATTTAACCAGTATCTCCACTCTTTCATCTCCTTCACAAATAAACTCTTTAACTCTCAGCTTAATTATATTTATTCCACATTCCTACCACTTGAACACTTTCAAGGGAGGAGTATCAAGACAACTTCGAAACTAAATTGGCCAACCTGTTCAGTCTTTCTCTGAATACTAAAGGGAGTGGCATTGTAAACTGGATATTTCTTTTAACTTCCCCCCCTTTTACCAGCCTCCCTTACCTGTTAGAAAAAAAAATTGGCCTTGGGATCTGTTTCGCTGGATGTGGTGAAGACGAGGAGTATTCTCTCATCATATGTCCTT
This sequence comes from Metacarcinus magister, assembly GCA_029783475.1. NCBI lineage: Eukaryota > Metazoa > Arthropoda > Malacostraca > Decapoda > Cancridae > Metacarcinus > Metacarcinus magister. The sequence continues at coordinate 22,112,171 of JAPQNM010000038.1, forward strand.
TACTACTACTACTACTACTACTACTACTACTACTACTACTACTACTACTACTACTACTACTATTACTACTACTACTACTACTACTACTACTACTACTACTACTACTACTACTCTGCCAAGGCAACATGTATTGAACACACTATTAAGAGAAGACATGGCGCAACTACGACTGTTCTATGTTAATGTTACTTTAACGAAATGCAGGTTTCCTCTTGACAGTCTCCATTAGGCTGGTTGGATTTCCTCACGTTGCTGTCGACTGTCGACTTCCCCACCGCCTTCCTACACGCTTGTTACTCGATCCTGTGACATTACATACCTTTTTGGTTGTATACGCATTCTTTAGTTGTCTTTTCCTCATATTTAACTCTCTCTCTCTCTCTCTCTCTCTCTCTCTCTCTCTCTCTCTCTCTCTCTCTCTCTCTCTCTCTCTCTCTCTCTCTCTCTCTCTCTCTCTCTCTCTCTCTTTTAAAGGCATTAGATTTCCCTCTATCACCCACCACTTTTAAAACCTAGCCTTCTGCACCTCGCCAATACAAGAGAGGAAGGAGGGAGGGGCTGTGAATCTCGCCTCCTCTTCCTATTGCATAAAATGGTCGCATAACTTTGGAAGCGCATCCCGTGCCTGTCTAATAAAGAAAAGACATGTGTTTGAGTGTGTGGAACGAGAAGATTTTAGGAATACTAATGCAGTGTGGATGAACGTGTGACCTTGTAGAACGTAGGAAGCATCAAGGTGATCCTACTAAATAGTGTTTTAAAGCTACAAATAGCCATCGAGAAGTTTGTCGTCAATAACATTACGTCGCTGTGATATATAAATTTTGTTGTTGCACGAATGAAGTTGAGAGGTTACTGAAACCCCTCGAAGAAAACGGGAGTCATGGTGAATTGCAAAACAGAAAACGTGTGGTTGGCATTGCAACTTGTTTGTGTGTCGAGGATGTATTCTGGTGGAGAAAAAAAATATCAGACGTTATCTTTACTAATGTTTCAAGCTAAGGGACCATGATTGAAATAAAATGAAATTGTACTACTGTGTTCTGCAACGTCACAATGTACGAGAGGAACTGAAACCATGTATGGACGTCAAGGAGTAATAATGCAGGACATATCTCACGTTTTCATGCTGTAAGTATGCACACTAATGCTATCTTAACGGATAAAACAAACTGTGCTAAAGGGAGACCAATCGGACTTGTAATCGTGTATATTCAGAAAGGCGCCATAATGTCCTAAGGTAGTAAGGTTAGTGTCATTTATATTACCTCTGCAACACGTAATGCACCACTTATATAAGCCATTCCTGTCACCTACCTACCTACATAACGAGTGGCACAAGTGGAATAAAACAAACTATCAGTCGACGAATTAGGGGAAAAAAAAAAAGAAATCGTCTTCTAAAAGTAAAAAAAAATTTGAACTTATATTAAACTCTGGTAATGCTTAGTTGTCTCCATCTGATGCAGGATGAGGTTGTTGTATCTCCGTGGGACCAGTGAAGAAGCTTAATTAACGCGTCCCCACGGAGAGAGTTCGTTATGTAGCGTCAGCTGAGACGGGCCAATTGCACAACACATGACGTAATCGGCTCAGGGTGTCTTTAGAGTGGTGGTATGGGCGAGGGGGGCTGGGTGGGGGGTGGGCGGGGGTCATGACGGGCGAAACTTTGCTAGCTGTAACAATGGCAAGACCTCGCCCAGTCATTGCCATAGAATTAAGTGATTAAACATGATTATTTCTCGTTCTTGTTCTTTTTTCCTTCTTGTAATGATACTTTATATATTTGTTAGATCATGATTGTGTGAGACTCATCTTGTACCTATCCAACGCACGACACTTGTTCCGTACCCGCCCCTTGTATTGCCAGTTCGTGCTGACAATCAAGAATGACTGAATGAGACTTCCTGCCGGATGAAGAGGTGTATTATTGTAATTATACTGCACATCCTTTTCTCGTCTTGTGGTAGTAGTTCGGTATAGTTGTTATTGTTGTTGTTGTTGTTGGTGATGGTGGTGGTAATGGTAGTGGTGGTCTATCTTTTTCTTTGGTCTCTTACCATTTCTTCCTTTTTTCTTGTTACCATTATTTACCCAGTAAAGGGAACTGTGACGTATTTTTTTTTTGTAATCCTACTTTCTCCATTTGTAAATTCAGCACAACCTTCTACAGACGTACTTGTTTAGTGACACAGCTAAACTCTTGGAACTCTCTTCTTTATGGTCATCAGCTGATCAGTCCCGAAAAGATCACCAACTGTGTGTGTGTGTGTGTGTGTGTATATATATATATATATATATATATATATATATATATATATATATATATATATATATATATATATATATATGAGAGAGAGAGAGAGAGAGAGAGAGAGAGAGAGAGAGAGAGAGAGAGAGAGAGAGAGAGAGAGAGAGAGAGAGAGAGAGAGAGAGAGAGAGAGAGAGAGAGAGAGACCCATTTTCACCTATTACTAACTTTGTATGGAGACGTTCCTCCCTTGGTGTCCCTGAGGTGTTTGTGTATGAGGGTGAGGGGGGGGGCAGTCCTGTTGCAATTCTGACAAGGATGGAGACATAGGTTATTAGCCTCATTAACTTTCCCTCTATTATTATGAAACAACTTTTCCTTCCACTCTTATGATACTACTTAACAAACTATGTTGTCTCCGATGAGTTGAGTTTCATCACTTTCTCATTCTTGCTAGTATTGTCATGCTTCCTCTCAGATTTCCGTATAATGCTCAATTATGGACCATTAGTATATGGCAGTTTTGTTTATTCCTATGGTATTCTCACCTTTACTGATCACTTTTGTAATAAGCAATGTCTAGTTAAGAATTCCCTCAACGGACAGTGGGGGGCACCACTGCATGAAAAAAACAAAAAACATAACAGTTCGTCTTGCTTGTTACAGTGTGATGTAAGTTATCACGTGTATGTAAATCTTTCTCATTTACTGGTTGGCGATCATTGATATGGTTCATATTTGAGATCCAATATCTCAACCACAAGAGAGTCTGTAATGTTTGTGTAGGTGTGTGGATGGGTGGACGGATATCCCTTTCGCCTCCTCTCTTTACTGCGACCAGGGATACAGGCCTAGAATACTGATCAATTAGCAACCTCCAGCAGTGCACGGCATAATTCATGGCTGTACGTATGCAGCCTTGGTTTGAAAGCGACACCTGGGGTTACAATCATTTGCGTTTTGGTTGGCTAGGAAAGTTGCATTGGTATAACTGTGATATAACATATTATCAATTGGGTTTGTACTCATTATCACTCTTATCAGGTACATGTTTGTTTATCAAGTGCATCGCTGTGGTTTATTTAGAAGATTCATTTCATATTTTTTTTTCTGTATATTTGTTTATTTTATGGCTGGATACGTTCGAGGGGTTAGGTGATTGCATTCTTTAGTGAGTGGATTAACGTCAGAGTCGCGGCAGGAAGGAAGAAGGTAGGCTATGTAACCCTGAGGGGAAGGACACCGACTTTACATACACTATTCACTCGCTGCCCACCGAGGTCATATCTCCTCTGCTTCCAGTTTGATTAAGCTCGACTCATCACATACTTTGTTGTACGTTATTTCTGCAAACACGCACGAGAAGGGAAGGGAACTGCAACTCATGAAGAAGCTTAGAATAAATTTATAATGACGCTCCCATGGCTTAAAATTTTTATATATGTTTTCTGGGCCTTTATGAGGTAATATGTTGGAAAAAGTGTTTCATTTTCTGTTTCTGTGAGATTCTTAACTTTGTTCCAACTCAGACTCATAAGAAGTATGGGATCAGGTACTAATTATATCACACGAAAATGACGCTTAATAGATTAACACTTTGAACGTTTGAAGAAAACATATAAGTTGTTGAATGTTACATATCCAATTTGTCCGGTAAAGAAAACAATATATGAATGTACGTCACTCTAATGAATGAGTTAATAATGTAATTACGGCAACTCATTAGTATAATCATTACCTTGAGTGCCATGTTCATTTAAGTTCTATACTTGCTGCCTGTGTGATGTGAATGAAGGATTAAATTTTAATTACTGACTTTACATTTTTGTTTTTACTTTAACTTATTATTTAATTAATGGATTAATTATTATTATTATTACTATTATTTTCATTGTGGTTATGTTGAGCCTCGGTAAGGGGTTACTAGAGGGTAAATTTCACAAACGACTTATTTTTGTATACATTCTCTCTCTCTCTCTCTCTCTCTCTCTCTCTCTCTCTCTCTCTCTCTCTCTCTCTCTCTCTCTCTCTCTCTCTCTCTCTCTCTCTCAGTGACGCCTCTAGTGTTTTGTTCTGGATCAGGAGATATTGATCGATGATTTATCTTTAATTGACTACTTACTGTAGGTCAAAAGATCATATTGCCCATTACCATACAAAAGTCACACAATATGACGCTAACCATTTAACATAACCAGTCTTACAATTAGGTGACAAAGTTGGAGGAAAGGCAGATTGAGTGTTCCATAGGATGCAGTTGTAATAATTTCATGAGAACCAAAAGGAACATATTAGTACTAGCTATTCGAAAATGATATAGTATATAATCTATTTGGGATGATTAATAAGAATGATGATCAATGGTGTGCGATATATGTTAATGGCCATCTCATAGTCAAGAACGAAGGACCGTGTTTAGCTCTCTGACGAGTGCCAGGAGCAGGCGGAGGTTGGCAGCTGCTGGGCGCGGGAGGCTTTCACAGTATCAAGCTGCCACGAGTGTCTTCTTTACCGTGTTGCAATATTCTCGGCCAAACTGCATGTAGCGTGGGGGTTCTCGAAGCTTAGATGGTCGCTGCGGTTGGTGGTTCCATCTTGCTTTGAATGCTGGTGTGGTGTGACGATGAGGTCCAATCCACGTCGCCGGTATGGCCAAACAGCGCACCGCTCCTCTCTGGGCCTTATTCTACGAAGCTTCTTGGACGCTCTTCCCATTGTTCTGTTGACGGTGGTGGTGGGGTGCCTAATGGTCCTCATGGTGCATTGCTGGGAGACTGCCTCGGTGAAGCTGCGACCTGTTCAACTCCAGAAGAACAGACGAGTGAGGAGCAGAAGACAGCGGGTGGGTGTTGTCTGCGGAAGTTTGTACATTTGTGGCCTGAGCGGCAGCAGTGACGCCATCACCACAAGGCTGGCACTCTGCCTGTGGCTAGATCACGTTTTCTCTCCAGAATTACCCTCGCTTCGCCATCCTTCAATTCAGCAGTTTGCGGGACCAATGGGCTAATGCTGTTACGCTTATTAATGTGAATATATTTTTAATTTTAAGTGTTTCTATTCTCAAGAAGCTGATTTATGATTGCAATTATAATTTATATGTATTTTCGTTAAACAATTTGCGTTTGTTAGTTCAAAACTCTCAGGGATATTGTGCGACCTTCAATAATTTAATATTCTTTCATAATCGACAACGCTAGGAAACTGAAAAAGATACTCAAAATGATATAGGTGACATTTATTACGATCGAAAAATGTGTTCATTATTAAAGATAATGAACACATTTTTCGACGCAAGGCAAGCAAAAAGTGGACATGGAAAAGCCCGAACGGTGAAACTAAGAATCAAATCGAGTTCATTCTTACTAACAAAGTGAACATAATAAAGAAGGTGGCAGTATTAAATAAATTGAAGTCAAATGACCACAAGAGAGAGAGAGAGAGAGAGAGAGAGAGAGAGAGAGAGAGAGAGAGAGAGAGAGAGAGAGAGAGAGAGAGAGAGAGAGAGAGAGAGGTAAAAATAATTTTGGTGTTGTATCTATGACCAACAATCTTACTTCCCTATACCTATGTACACCAATGGGATAATTTTGCATATTACTGTGGCAAAGAAACAATAATCCAGTGTATTAATATTTCTAGTAACTATTGTAGTGCATGCTTTTTTCGTGCAGTGTTCTCCATTTTCTATTTTACCTTATAACTATTGTGTACTTTTATTCCTGTCATATGCTACAAACAAAATATTTATAGCCAGGGGAATCTGAACACATAATTCTGGTTAAGTGATTGTTTTACTACTAGCAACCACAACACATAACATAAAGAGAGAACAAAATTATAGATCATGATGGGAAGATGTACTATTTGTCAAGTATGTAATGCTTATTTGTATTTCATAACATATTCACCATAAAATAGTGGTGTTTAATGTTAATTTTGTTCCATGTTTGAATTGAACAAAACTTAACCTTGTGTAGTTTTGAGATCTGCTTACATAGTTGTGTATTTTCAGGAGGATGAGAGTCCACGGCGGCACCACTCAGCCTACAGCAGTAACTCATCCTCAGGAGTGCTGAGTGAGAACAATGGGCTTGTGGGACTAAGAAATATAGGGAATACAGTAAGTACAATAGCTTCACGCACAGTGTTAACCACTGATGTGCCCTGTAGGGTATGTGCTTTATACCACGTAGAATTGATAACTATCTGACAAAAAATTGCAACATCGAGACTCCCTGTTCCTGTCATCTATTCAAAATGGTCTATTATAGTTTATTTGATTCATTTCATAAATGATACCTTAAAGGGGCGACATCAGTTCTTAGAATGAGGCGCGCTTAACACTCAGACACATCTAACTTTAAGAAATAACTAAAACAACATCTGAAATTTTCAGCTATAAAAGTACTTTTCTTGGTGTGACTATCTATCTATCTCTAATGCCTCTCTTGGAGCATCTCCCAAGGGGATGGCCATGGCACAAGAACTTCCACCTCTCCCTATCCAAGCAATCCTTCCTTGCTTTTTCAAGCTCTACTTCTCTATTAGGATCTCGTTCACACAATGACTCCTTTACAGTCCTCTCAAGGAGACGTGACTGTACTCATTAGTAATATTCTATGGCGATTTGATTCACTTGTTGTTGAGCTTTAAAATGTATCATCATTAATTATATTGTCACATTTTTACTTGATTAACGAGATGAGAGAATAATGATTTTTTATGTACATGCATGTAGATATTACGTATGTGAATAAATTCATCTTAAAGGTATTGTAACCTAGTGTCACACAGGTGCACTGACATTTTATAATTCTGGATGCAAGGGAGAAACATTGTGGACAGGACTGATTTCCTTATATTCCTTGTAAAAAACTTTCTATCAGCCACATAACTCTAGAAACACTCCCTATGGTAGACTTTTTGTACAGTAGAGTTCTGCTTGGTTCCTTTGATCATTTGCCAATAGTTAGGTATGTAGGATGGAACATAAGGACATACCATTTCCTAGAGAGTTAAATAAAAAATAATTCAGCCAAATGCTTTTCACTAAATACATTTTCAATTTCAGTGTTTCATGAATAGTGTGACTCAATGTCTCAGCAATACACGGTGTCTGTTGGAATACCTAGTGAGGGAAGGATACTCTTCAGATATCAACAATTCCACATCCACCATGAAGGGTGATCTTGTGCGTGGTGAGTAAGAGACAATTTAACAAACTAGTAAGGAATTATATATCACACTACATACATAGATTTAGGATCTGATAATCACAACTCTTAAGGGCCAATTAAACAACTGAGAAAATAACATAAAAGTTAGTGTCCTCCTCATAGAGGTGTGACTCGAGGGCATATGATATGATACTTCAACATGGTTAACAATCATAAACCTCAAGTCACACCTGTATAAGGTGGAGAACACTAACTTTTTATGTTTGTTTTAATTTCTTTCTTTTAATTATTAATTGGCACTTGCAGTCTTGTGATTCTGAAGTCTTCAATTCAAGAACAAAATACAGAATGTCTTGCTGTCACCAAAAATTTTAAGTTTTATGAAACTAATTTTCATAATAGATGACCTGAGATTAGTTGCAAAAAGTTTATGCAATAAAAAATAAAAACTCCTGCAGTGGATTCAATGTTTTTGTAATTCACCATGTTAATATTCCCTATCGAACATTTTGTTCCTATTTTTTAGTATATTACATTACATATTTATGTAAATTTTTTCAGCCTTTGCCAACCTGTTATCTGACATGTGGAATGAAGGAGGAGACAGCAGCCGGGCCCTTAATACTGGCCCCTTCAAGGCACAGATCCAGAGGTTTGCACCAGCCTTCTCAGGGTACCAACAACATGATGCTCAAGAATTTCTACGCAAGCTGCTCGAGGGACTGCATGAAGACGTTAACAGAGTCACTGTCAAACCCAAGCCCATCACAGAGGATATCGATGATGATCTGCAGTAAGTGACAATTATATTTCAGTTTACAAAAAGATATTTTCATGCATTATTATAAATCTTATTGGCCTAAATGGATCCTCTGAATATGCAGAGGAATCTGTTTATTTAAGAGATGTGATTTATGCAGGAATTTGTGCAGGAGGTGGTGCAAGTGCTAGTATAGTGGTAAGAATGAAGACTGGATGGAGGAAATTCAGGAAACTCTTGCCCTTATTGACACTGAGGGAATTCTCCTTTAGATCCAAGAAACACTAAGAGGACAGAGATGAGGATGATAATATGGATGTGTGGTACATCACTGTTAGTTAACTGAAGGAGAGAATGAAAATTGAGTGTATCAATGTGGTGGTAAGAAGAGGTAGATTGAGGTGGTTTGGGCAAGTTGATAGGCTAGTGGAGAGTGATTGGCTAAAAATAATCAGTGATCTGTAACTAGTTGGTAGAGTTTTTAGAGAGAAGACTCCCAAAAAGTTAGAATTAGTGGTACAGAAGGAGCTTAGAGATCCAGGCCAATGCAGGAAGGCTACTAGAGAGTGTGCAGCCTGGCAAGGCGCCACCAGGTGAACAAGGTTAACACATGCAAGCATGTATGAAAACTTTCAAAATGATATGTTGATGATAGCCATGAAACATATTACATACTATTAACCATATAATTTACATAAAAGGTGTGTTCTTGTAATCACATGAATGTGGCAAAATTTCTCAAGACATGCAGATGAGTATTCTATATGAATTTCATCTTCCTTTCAGTGACAGTCAAAAGGCAATGGAATCGTGGAAGCGCTACTTAAGATATGATGACAGCAAAGTGGTTGACATGTTTGTCGGCCAATTAAAGTCATGTCTGCAGTGTTCTGTTTGTGGGCATTGTTCAGTAACTTTTGATCCATTCTGGGACTTGAGTCTACCCATCCCTAGTAAGTCAGGTCAGGTCAGACTCTCCCAGTGCCTTGATCTCTTCACCAAGGAGGAGGTGCTCGATGGGGATGAAAGACCTGTAAGTATTTACTGGGTGTCTGAAGTACTGTACCACAATCTTTAATAGCGTGTCCTATTTTGCCATATTTCTGGTCTTATTACTGATAATACTAAGAAATTATGATAAAAAAAATTTCAATATACGAGTCATTCCTATTGTAAGTACTTATATTTGTTACAAAATATTGATATTATGAGGTGAAAATGTTAATTTATTTACAGCAAGTTGATATAATTGTTTTCATACTTGACATTATATCAACATTATGGGTGATTGTTAAGAACAGTAGCAGACACTGGAAGTCCTTGATGGGAAATTAAATCCAAGGAAACATGATCACAAATAATATAGGTTATTTTTCATTTTCACATTATGTACATTGTCTACATATTCCACACGAAAGTAACTACCATGAAGTTGCTTTAGGAAGGATACATATTTAACAGCAGTCAATCAAGTACATAACCCACATAATTAAAATTAGGTTAGGCACTATGGGTCTGGACATGATCATTGCTTTTCAATGTTATAACAAATTCTTTATTCTTTAATTTCAGACTTGTTCAAAATGTAAAGAAAGGAGAAAAATGACGAAAACCTTCAGCATCCACAAGTTCCCCAAAGTTCTCGTCTTACGTATCCTTTTATCATTTGCTTCAGCCTGGTGTTGTGTTGTGTTGGTGGTCCATGCTATTTGGTTTTTCATCTAATGTTGACAGGGAAAAAGCTAAGTGCTTAACATACAATATAGATGCATGATTGTTTGTGTGTAAGTATGTGTGCATCATGGGAGATAAAAATGTATGCATTTACCTAGTTGTAGTACTACATACAGGGGCTGAGCTACACTTGTGTGGTCCTGTCTCTGTTGTATGTTCTAAATACGTGAAAATAATTACTAGTAGAACTTCTTTAGATAAATAATATCTTAATAGTGTTGGCTTTGGGTGAACAAAAATTAATCTTTTCTGCTGATTACAAATGTGGTAGTAATTCTTTTAGTATATCAGAGTTGTTACAATCTCTCTCTCTCTCTCTCTCTCTCTCTCTCTCTCTCTCTCTCTCTCTCTCTCTCTCTCTCTCTCTCTCTCTCTCTCTCTCCTCTCTCTCTCTCTCTCTCTCTCTCTCTCTCTATATATATATATATATATATATATATATATATATATATATATATATATATATATATATATATATGCACCTTCACACCATAGCGCCTCAGTGGTGCAGGGGTTAGCACATCTACAAATCTGCTGGCCCGAGTTCGATCCCATAGGAAGGCAATAGGCACACAGCTCACCCAGCTGTTCATCCTCCCAAACGGGTTGGTCGATAAATGGGTACCTAGGGCAACCTGGGGAAGGTAAACTGTGGAAAGTCGGATGTCACAGTGGCCTTGTGTCCCAGAGGCTCAAAGGCTGATGTGACGGGAGACACACACAGCTACACACAGCTACAGTGTGTGCCAACACTTTACCTTTACCTTACACCATCTGTCTTGTTTCTTCTCTATTACCAAACCCATTCGCTTACTTACTTCACTAATCACGTCATTGCTCAATGCTCCCTCATACTCTCCACTTACTTTATATTCTTCCTTCCCTTCACTTTGTCGTCAGATCAATAATTTTTTTTTCATATCATATTATGAAGAATTGAGCTTGAGAAGATTGATGAAAATTTATCATTAATTATTTGGCAGATTTTATCATAGCTGATAAGATAATTGATAGGAATCAAGGATCCGGTCCAGTCCAAACAGAAAAGACCAAATCTAACAGATATCAGTTTTATAAAGTGACTCTCGGGCTCAGTAATAAATTTTCACAAAGTATGTATGTCATGTTTCAACATAGGAAAGGGTATGTTTAAGATTATGGTAATGATGTACCTTCCTCAAAGTGTAATAATTCCTTGACTCCTTATATAGATCTAAAACGGTTTTCTCCTCTTGAGCGATGGCGGGGCAAGTTATCATGCACTGTAGAATTTCCTCTGGAAGGTCTGGATCTGTCCAAGTTTGCCTCAAACTCCAGCACCTCTCCATTCTACAACCTGATTGGGGTTGCAAACCACTCAGGAACTACTTACTCAGGCCACTACACAGCCTATTGCAAACACCCCTACTCTGGCAGCTGGCATGAGTATAATGATTCAAGGTAAGTCTTCTTGTAGTGTGGAAAAAAGAGAACACCAAACTCATGGCATCATTGCAAGGCAAAGTGCTTCCTCTATTTTCTTGACTTTATCATATTGATTCTTTTAATATTAAATTTTTTCCCTATGCATATTAAGAATGTTTTTATGGTTGTTTCAGAGTGTCCAGTATATCTCCAGGGAGAGTGTGTAGCCCTGAGGCATATGTGGTCTTCTATGAACTATCATCTACTTCGTCAAAGCTATAATATCAGAACTTCACCACCTCAAATGGTACTTATATATTTAAGTTTCAGTTATGCAAAGGGATTTTACCTTAGAGTCTGCTCAAAAGTAAAACTGAAAGTGAAACTTATGAATGAATCTGTCTTGTGATGTAACAAATGTAAATGTACTGAAAGCTATATATTTCTTAAAAAAAGTAATGTAACTTTAACTGTGAAGGTTGTACTACCTCATGTGAGGCAAACCAAAGTGCTTAGTAAAAGTGCTACCTACACACCGTTTTGATAAAATTAAGTTGCCCTCGAGTCATTCATTAGCAGTCTTTATATCTATGTCAGTTATGATCCTGTAACTTTTGTTAAAGCTTCAACTTGTAAATGAACTGTATTTAATGCTTTTACCGATATGTTGAGTTTGTACAGATATTTTATTGTAAATTGTCTTTGTTTTAGAAAGATATTTTCATGTACACTCTCCTCTTCTCCACACAACAAGTTTTAAAAGTTTTTAAGGAACGAGTAACCATTTCTATCTTTTTCTTTTTCTGTATTTCTACTGCCGAGGGTGATGTTAGGTTAGGGAGCCTACTTACTCTCATCTATCTTTGTTGTCCCATTAGTGGTGGGTGCTCGCAGGCAACCTGGGGGCATTTCTGCCATGGCCATCCCTTGCATGGGGCTTCCCACAGGGGATATGCAGGCATCTAAAAGGATGTTGATAAATGAAATTATAAATCTAAGTTATCATTACTTGCATGTAATATGTGTAAATGTTACTACTGACTTTAAAGTGTCTGGAAGACAAAAAAAAAATTGTTTCTTTGGTAGATATCAAATATATTTTATTGTTAATACATATATAGAAGCAATTACATATACATCAATATAATTAGAGATATACAATTCTTTTTTTTATTTGTAAAGAGCATATATTATCGGTTGTTAAAAGGAAAAGCCTTAAATTAAATAAATAATAGAATAAATGGTAGTCAGGAGGAATATTGTATTTTCACTGGTGGCCCAAACTTGCTCAATCAACCTCCTCTTTTACATTCAAGATGTAGGTCTTTCCTTTGCATGTTGAAACATCCCAGTACATATGATATACACATAAAATATTTCTAGGTGGAGTAACCCTGGAACACTTTTATTCTAAACAGTTGCTGAAGATACAAAGATTAATTGTGACAGTCTTTCATCTCTTTACAAGTAGTACCAAGTATTCTCTATTCATAAGAATAAATTGCTTTACCTTCACAGTTTTTGCATTTCAGCTCTCAAACCATTATTATGCAGCAGCTTATGCACACCCAAGTTTTTGTAATGTGTGAATGGATGAAAGTTTATAAATGGCTAAACCATATTTCATATAAATAAAAGTACACATGAAAGTAGAATGTAAAATAGTGTGGAATATATTTTGTACTTATGGTATAAATATTGGTACATCAATTGCATGATCATATTGAATTAGGTAATACAGAGAATATTATAAATACTATCTCCCGAGTACTGTACTAAGACAGGAATTGTGATGGTAATTGGACAGAACCTGAACTGATGAGTTTGTTGGCTACAGTAGAATAAGGACTCATATGTAATAATATTTTATAGAAAAGAGCAGCATGTGCACTAAAGTGTTTAAGCTTCAGCCCGGAATTTTGCTGTATTGATGTTCTATACAGACTGGAAACATCTTATTTAAGAGTCCATAGGGTGCTACGTCTTCACTTACATGTTGAATGACATCCCAACAATTTTGTTTGTATACACATATCCTGGCAAATTATGTTCTTTCCCAGTTACTAGGAGTTCATGATTCACACTGTCAAGTTCAGTGGATTTTCAATCCATTTTTTATAACTTGAATGTTTGACGTATCTTGGCTAAAAGTAAGCTCCCCAGCCTCTGAAAATGTTTTGCTTTATATCTTGAAATTATTTCTTCAATAACTAACAACCATACATTATGCAGATGTCCATCAAAACAGATCAATTGTTAGGTATGTACAAACCACCTCAATTTGTAAAGTGTAAATATATTTTCCTGACCATTGTTGTCCTTTTAGTTGTGTCATGAAAATGTTATATCCATCCCGCATTCTTACCTATCTCGATACCTCAATGAAACTCGTGGTGTCCCACCCACCATGCTTTATCTGATATCCTTCTTAACCCTGTAATAAGAATAATTAATTACTGTCATGTGAAAACTTTGGTACTTAATCTGATACTCGGGAGATTCAATATATACATACATGTACAGATATAGTGTGTACATTTATTTCATTATACGTAATGTAAGTTACAGATACATTTGTTGATCCTTTCTAGTCATGTACCCAAAATGTGCATTCATAGAGCTAAAGAGAGTAGAGGTGTAATGTACAATAACATGGTGCCTTGGAGCCTGTTGCATTGCCCTGTGGCACCATGATCATCCTAGGTCATTATGCTTATTTGTTCAGGTATCACAAGGAGTGAACGCATAATAATTTGTATTAGTAAATCCATCACATGCTAAACAGGAATGTCTTGAGGTCTTCATTAAAAATATATAGTAAGATTTTCTATGTGAAAGTTACCATTCAAAACCTGAGACATCCTTCATCTTCAGTTTTATCAATAAAATTAACAACATAACTCATGTATAAGCAGTGAGACACTGGTTGAAAAAGATATATGTATATATGGCTCTTTTTGTATGTGTCAGAATGAGTCCCACATATTCTATGTTTTTTGCCACAATTACCTCAAAGAGATGAAAATTTAACTCCCATATTTTTTTTTCTCACATCTCTGACACTAATAAATATATCCTTGAGCATACAACTTTGCTACAACTTTTTACTAGTGATAAAAAATAAGCTCATGAGGATGGATTAAGATTCCCTTCAAATAGACTTGGAAAGTACGGTTTGGAACAGAAAATGGTTCAGTAAGACATCTTATTAGTTAAAAGTACCCTACATCCGGGTATTGCTATGACATACTTTGATATGATATTCTTTGTGGAATTTGGGATGCTATGTGTGAAACAAAAGTAGCAAAGGTGAAGTGTAATAGTATTAGCTACTCATCAATCGTGATAAAATTATGTGGAACGAAGGCTTGATTTACAGTAAGGTTGGTAAGGACGTCAAAAAGAGAGAGAGAGAGAGAGAGAGAGAGAGAGAGAGAGAGAGAGAGAGAGAGAGAGAGAGAGAGAGAGAGAGAGAGAGAGAGAGAGAGAGAGAGAGAGAGAGAGAGAGAGAGAGACTTACATAGTAAATTAGACCAGACAAATCCTAGGGTCTAAACAAGGTGGTCTGTTTATAATCTAGAGTAAATGTTATCTTGGTGTTGTTTAAGGTTGTGACGATTCAATTGATCATATAAACCCTGGTGAAGTCCTGTGAGGCTGTCAAAGTCGTGTTAGCTGCCCTGTCTTCTTCAAGAAGGCGCCGGTGAGGCGGATGGCAGCTGTTTGAGGAGTGTATCAAAGGTAAAGGTTCAGAGCCAGGAGTTGAAGGCAGAATACAACACGGTAAGAGTAGTAACGCAGATACTGCAGTAAGAAGTGTTCAATAGTCTCCTGGATATTCCTGTACCAGGGGCAATATGTGTCACGGGAGAGACGCAGGCGGTGCAGGTGAGCTGTGAGTGTTGTGTGGCCGAGGCCAAGGATTATAACCTTTATGTGTGTGTGTATGAATTATATATATATTGATTGATTGATTGGTGACAATAGATCATGGTGCCGCAACATCGAGGTCATTTGGCACCGTAGTAAAAACACTAAAAATTAAAAAGCTACATAAATACTATATAAAAAGAAAAATATATCTACAGGAGGTGGAGAAAGCCACTTTCCTGTAGGAATTTTAACACTTCATGTCCCGGGGAAAGTGCCTGCTCCCCCAGCATCACAGAGAGAGAGAAACTCCCATCTCTGCCCCGACACTGGGCGAGGTACTGCTCTCGTAATTCCCTCAGGCTGGGGCACTCGACCAGCAAGTGCCGCACAGTCAGGGGAACTAAGCAATCATCACAATAGGGCTCAACTCCCCGGGACATGAGGAAACCGTGGGTGAGGCGGGTATGACCTGTCCGTAGACGGGCCAATGCTGTCTCACGGCAGCGGCCTCGGACGTGCGCATAAGACCAGGGGCTCACAGCCCTTGGGGTAATTGCACCCATCTTGGAGGTGGCTCTATTGGCATTCCATCTCTCTTGCCAAACTACAATAATAGCAGCTCTAATTGTGGGAAACAGGTCTCTGTGAGGGACGGGGCAGATAGTGACTTGACGAGAGGCGCCAGTCTTAGCTAGCTCATCTGCCTTTTCGTTCCCTTTCACAGAGACATGGGCTGGTACCCAACAAAAAGTAATTCTGTGCCCACGACGGGCTGCTAGTACGAGCCAGTTGAACATTTCTGAGACTATTGGATGTGCGTTATTAAAATCCTCAAGGGCTGACAAAGCTGCT
The DNA here is from genome assembly GCA_029783475.1 of Metacarcinus magister. NCBI lineage: Eukaryota > Metazoa > Arthropoda > Malacostraca > Decapoda > Cancridae > Metacarcinus > Metacarcinus magister. Next base: position 22,128,222 of record JAPQNM010000038.1, read on the forward strand.
CTGGAGTCTGAAAAAATAACAAAACCCCCAACATTCAAGGTAAAAAGAGATTTTATCGCTACTAAAATGGCCCACAGCTCTGCGGTAAAAATTGATGTAAACGGGGGTAGACTGCCGCACCGGGTAAAATCAGGGAAGACAGCTCCAAATCCGACGCCTGCATCGGATTTGAAGCCGTCAGTAAAAATGGGCGTGCAACCCTCATGATCGGTGAACAAAGTCCTCGCAGCATGCTCCGACATAGCACTCTTGTTAGCCGGCATGTAACGGCAATACGATACTGCCAGCCGCTTCCACGGCGGGACATGCAATAATCGTGGGACAGCTATGGTAGGGCGAGGAAGGGACAATTTTTCAAGGACGCCACGAGCCCGAAAGCCAAAAGGCTGTGGGAAGTGCGGGTGCTGGGTGAAAGTGGCGTCCCGTGAAGTGTCCGTCACAGCACTGTAAGTGGGATCACCATAGAGACTTTGGCATCTGAACCACAAACATGCCATCTGAGTCTGACGGTGAAGGTCGAGGGGTAACACTCCTGCATCTACGAGTAGACTGGGGATTGGGCAAGACCAAAAGGCCCCCGTCGCCAGTCTGATTCCACCGTGATGTACAGAGTCGAGAGTACGAAGGCGAGGGGATGTGGCTGAAGCGTAGACTTGGGAACCGTAATCTAACTTCGACAGAACGAAACATTGATATAAACGGAGGAGAATGGTGCGGTCAGCTCCCCAAGACACATGGGAAAGAAAACGGAGCAGGGACATCCGCCGCTGGCAAGCAGCTTTCAGGTCCCGCAGGTGTGGCAACCAGGTAAGGCGTCTGTCAAGTATTAAGCCCAAGAATCGAGTCTTTTCAACTACTGGCAGTCTCCTGCCATAGAGGTATAGGTCTGGATCCCTAAACTCTCCTCTGCTTCGAGAGAAAAGCATAGCAACCGTCTTTGTGGGGGAAAAGTTAAAACAATGACTATCGGCCCAACGGGTGACCCGGCCAAGAGCCTACTGGATGTGTCGCTCGGCCACATCGAGACGAGAGGAAGTGTAGGAGAGGGAAAAGTCATCAGCGTATAGCGTGCATCGAAAGTCCCGGTGGACGCACTCGGTGATGCTATTGATGGCAACGCTGAATAGAGTGACACTGAGGACACTACCTTGTGGGACTCCTTCTTCTTGCTCAAAAGAGCTAGAAAGAGCAGTGCCCACCCTCACCCTAAAAGTACGGTCCTGTAAAAAAGACCGGAGGAACAGAGGGGGGTGACCCCTGAGTCCAACCGTATGGAGAGCTCGTAGAATGCCATACCTCCAGGTGGTGTCGTATGCCTTTTCAAGGTCGAAAAAGACGCTCACAACCCGCTGCCTGCAAGCAAAAGCTTGGCAGATAGTTTTTTCTAATCGCAGAAGAGCGTCTAAAGTAGAGCGAGATCGACGAAAACCACACTGTACTGCCGAAAGATGGCCACCCTTCTCAAGGAACCAGACTAGACGAGTGTTAACCATCTTCTCCAAAACTTTAATCATGCAAACGGTAAGGGCAATGGGTCGATAGTTAAGGGGGAGTGAGGCGTCCTTTCCAGGCTTGGGGATTGGGATGACTATAGCAGACTTCCGGGAGGGTGGTACGTATCCGTCACTCCACATCCTATTAAATAATCCTAGGAGGAAGGACAGTGATCCAGAATTTAGGTGACAGATCATTGAGTATGTAATGTTATCTGCCCCTGGGGAAGAGTCCTTACATGAAGATAAAGCTGAACGCAGTTCCGGTGGAGAGTAAGGGACATTGTAGTTTTCACCCCCACGAGATGAAAAGTCTAGTTGGCGAGCCTCGTCTGCCTCAAACTGGCGACGCACTGCTGGAGATCTCGAGGCCCGGCTGGACACCAAAGAAAAGGTCTCAGCGAGTGTGTTGGCTACCGTCTGGCTGTTAGATACCTTATCCCCGTTGACATGGAGGACCGGAGGCGGGCCTGGAGAGAACTTTCCTGCTATCTTCCGCACGCGCTTGAATACCTGCGACATAGGTGTCTGCACGTTCAATGTGGAGACAAAAGATGCAAGGAACTTACGGCGAGCATCCTTGAAGACTCGACGAGCCTTAGCTCTAGCCAGTCTGTATTGTCCCCGGAAAAATTCGGTTTTGTGTCGACGGTACCTACCTAAAGCTCGACGACGCTCTGTCACTGCCTGTCTACACTCACCAGACCACCAGGGGACCGGTCGGCGCTTGGTAAACCCTGTGGTCTGAGGGATGGAAAGCTCACCAGCTCGCTGGAGTATAGATGTAAAATACTCGACAGCGTTGTCTATGTCTAAAAACTCATCAACCTCGCAGTCCACTATGGCAAGTTGTTTAAAAGTCCCCAGTCAGCGCGGTCCAGCCGCCAACGGGGGACACGGGGTAAGGGGAGGACGTCGGGAGAAGACAGGAGTATAGGGTAGTGGTCACTCCCACAAAGATCTCCTGTGACGCTCCATGTGAAGTCAAGTAGGGTGTCGGGAGAACTCAATGATAAATCTAGGGCCGAGGTGGTGTCTGTCTGGATGTGGTAGTGTGTATGGTCACCGGTGTTAAAACTACCTAGATCTAAGGCTTCAACCACAGTGGCAATCATTGCTCCCCTGGGGTTGATAAGTGCATCTCCCCACAGGGTGTACCGACCATTAAAATCTCCTAAAACAATAAACGGGGAAGGCAATTGCTGGACTAGGGAAACGAAGTCCTCTCTGTCTACTGGAGAATTGGGAGGGAGGTATAAAGAGCAGACAGTGTAAGTTCTTCTGAGGTGGAGCTGGACAGCCACCAGCTGCAGGGGGGAGACAATATTAAAAGAGGTAAAAGCAATGCCTCGTGAGTTATCTAAAAAAATTGCTGTTCCACCATGATGGCCTTGCGCGCGATCATGAGGAGAGTAAAAGCCAGAGTAACCCCTGGGTGTAGGATGGGAGGACGAACCAATCATAGTCTCCTGCAGACAGACACAGACCGGCTGGTGTCTTCGCAGGAGTAGACTGAGCTCCTCCCAATTCCCTCTCAACCCACGAAGGTTCCACTGTAAAATATTAAAAATATTAAAATTAACGGTGCGTGGGGAGGCCCCTAGAGGAGACCCTCCCAACACCAGTATCCTTCTTGCTCTTACCCTGCCTAATGGCAGTGGCTAGAGCAGTGGAGGCAGTGGACAATCGCCTTGCAGTCTTTCCTAGCCTAGTGGCCAGTGAGGTGGCCACAGCAGCAGGAGCAGTGATGATGGCGTGACCCGACACCGTGGTAGGAGTGACGGCCGGAGCCGACACTAAGGCGGGAGTAACGGCCGTAGCCGACACAGGGGCGGGAGTAACGGCCAGAGCCGTCACCGGGGTTGTTGTTGTTGGTCGAAGTCAACACCGAGGTGGGAGTGACGGTCGGAGCCGACACCAGGGGGGGAGTGACGACCGGGGCCGACACCGGGGTGGGAGTGACGGCCGGAGCCGACACGGGGGTGGGAGTGACGGCCGGAGCCGACACGGGGGTGGGAGTGACGGCCGGAGCCGACACCGGGGTGGGAGTGACGGCCGGAGCCGACACCGGGGTAGAAGTGACGGCCGGAGCCGACACCTGGGTGGGAGTGACGGTCAGAGCCGACACCGGGGAGGTAGTGACGGCCGAAGCCGACACAGGGGTAGAAATGACGGCCGCAGCCGACACTGGTGGGGGCCTTTGAGGCCCACCAGAGGGTATAGAGGATCGTGCCTCCTTAGGAAGGGGCACCTCCTCGAG
>JAPQNM010000038.1:22136974-22149474 GCA_029783475.1 Metacarcinus magister
ACCTCAGAGTTAATTTCTTATTCAAGTATTTATTTAATTTTTTTTTTCTTGAAAATGAATTTTTTCTCATTGTGCATAGCTTGTCCGCGATTTTGGTCCACCTCCATTGTGCTTTCAAAGCGGCCATTTTGAAATTTGGTCTTGGTCTGAAAAACGAGCTTGATCTTGCTTTAAGTAGCCATCTTGTTTGTTTACTAAGCGGCCATTTTGGAAAACTTTTGAGAATTACTTGGGGCCCTAAACATAGTCTACTGAAAAAAGACTTGTTACATACACTCTTACGTCACTGCTTGTGTGATTTTATTTTTATTTACAGTGGAAAATTTTTATTTTTATATTTTTTTATCTCCCCATGATAGTATTTATGTGTTGTACCTTGAACTAATTATACTCCAACGATTACAGCACTGATGACTCTCCCAAGACCCTGTGTACGCTGAAGATTGTGCTGTTATTATACGAACTGTACCGGAACGTATATTACACTGTGTTTGTGAGTAGTATCTTATTATTTTGTCTTCTATCTCTACCATGACACATACAAGTATGGCACACGACATTCCTTCACTACCCAAGTTTAATGGAAACAACATCCCTCCACACACATTCGTGCAAGACACAGTGGATGAAATATTGCGTAGGAAACTAACTTCTGACACAGAAAAAATTGCTCTTTTCAAAAGCAGAGTCGACCTTGGTGACTGTGTGGCAGGAGATATTATTCAATCAGATTTATTTTCAGGCTTCACCAAATTTGAAGACTTCAAATTACAGTTTTTGCGCCAATTTAGTGGGAACCCTAAGGTCGGGTCTCTCGCTCCCTTATGCAACTTAGCAACACAAGCCCATCACACTTTGCCAGCTACTAAAGCCCTTAAGGCTGCTTCTGATTTTAAGCTGGACCTTAGGCAGCACTTAAAGGATTCCCCTTGGGTTGAAGACGACGGCAAATTTAAGTTTGAAGATGTCATTTCCTTGTTTGGGTATTTGCACTTTATGAATCACCTCCACCCTAAAACTCAACAAGAGGCTGCTACCATCTCATACCAGCCCACAGACACTCTTACTGGTTTCATGAATAAATTCAAGGATTCTTTTGGTGAGACGTATATGGCTCCCATTTCTACGGAAACAGACCGTGCTCGTTCACAACCTAAACCACCCAATACTAATTCAAGGTCAAAGTTTCAATCACGTTCAAGGTCTAAGTCCCCTTACCACCAACTTACTTGTTTTCACTGTCACAAAAGAGGACACACTGCTAACAAATGTTACTATAGGCAAAGTAACGAACCAAATAAATACTGTGAGTATCATGGGCAATGTTACCATTCTTCTCATCAATGCTATGCTCTCGCAAACCAGAATCAGGCATCATCATCTCGTTCATGACTAGAGAACCATCCTAACCAGCCTTATTCTCATGTTAACGACACAGAACTCCCGTTATGTACCATCTCTAGCACTAATTGGAACTCTGCCCTAATTGTACAAGCAGAAATAATGTGTCGCCCTGCTAAAGTATTTATCGACACTGGTGCTTCAGTCAGTCTAATGTCTCTAGACTGTTTTAAGCGTATAAAAGGCAACTGCACCCTTGCTCTAGATCCACCGGACATCCGCCTGTGTGGAGTAAGTTCATCTGCTATATCTGCTATCGGGAAACACCCCTTTGATCTGTATTTGCTTAACGATGTTGAACCTCTTCCTGTGGTATTTTACATCGTTGATGGAATTAACCTACCTGCTGACATCTTGTTAGGGAGCCCTGATCTAACTAAAAATAATGTCGATATATTTCCAGGTGCTAAAGTGCTCCGTTACAGGTACAGAAAAATTCCTGTTCTCTCCTCGGACGAGGTTATATCTGAAAATGTCACTAATGGTGAAAATTCCTCGGCTCAACCTTCAGTCTCTGACACTGAAGAAGATTCTCACACTGACTCGTCTCAGTTATCTCAGCCCCCAGTTGCTGACCCTGAAGATGTCTTTCATACTGACTTGTCTCAGTTATTTCATGAACCATATAGTGCAGAACATTCTGATGTTACTAATGACCCCAAGGCCACTCCTACTGAGGTTACATATAAACATAACAGAACACGACGTTCCCACGGTCGTGTCTCTAAGTCAAAAAGACGTGCAAAATACATTGCTGCTATTCAGACTGATACTTCTCAGCCTACAACAACTCAAATACCTCTTGAACAGGTAATGAAAAAGTCTGCACGCTTACGTCATGGCATAGTTTCGACAGAAATAGAACTATTGCCACTGTCTGTTACTCGGGTTAATATAAAAATTCCTCGTGCAGAGAATTTTGATGCAATTACATTGCCTGAGTCAGTAACCCACAGAGCCATTGCAGTTCCCTCAGCTCTATGTACACTGTCAAAGCGAGGACGTTCAAGTTTGTATGTAGTTAATACTACTAAATCAGTTGTTAACTTGTCTGCTGGAACACGACTCTGCACTTTTCTAACTTATCCAGCTCATGTTAATATTTTGGAGTACCCACCGAATGCTATTGATATGATTTCCACTCAGGATATTCCTGACACACTCGATTTCATGTCACATTTACAAACAATCCAATTTCCAGAGGCACAGGAAAATCTGGTGAATTTATTATCAAAATACCGGAGAGTTATTGCTCTCCCAGGAGAAACTTTGGGTAAAACTGACATCGTCCAACATCACATTCAACTGAAAGAAAATACTCAGCCTGTGTACATTCCTGCCTACCGAATGCCCCATAGCAGGAAAGCGATTGTTGAAGGCATGGTATCTGATATGCTGCAACAAGGTGTTATTGAACCTTCGGTCAGTCCCTTCAACAGCCCTATGTTTCTTGTTCCGAAGTCTCATGGTGAATGGAGAGCTGTTGTTGATTTTCGTGCCCTAAACAAAGTAACATTTCCTCCACGTTATCCCATGCCAGTTCTAGAGGAAATTCTTCAGTCACTAGGTGACAATAATGCAGTTTTTTCCACCTTAGACCTCTATTCAAGTTTTTATCAAGTTGATCTTTCTCAAGAAAGTAGAGAAATGACTGCATTCAGTACTCCTTCAGGTCATTACCAGTACAAACGTATGCCGATGGGATTAGTTGGATCGCCCTCAACGTTTCAACGTTTAATTAACTCAATATTCTCAGGTCTATTGGGAAACACCCTATTTTCTTATCTGGATGACATAATTGTTTTTTCTAAAGATGTACCTGAGCACTTTCAAAAATTAGAAAAGGTTCTATCTTGTCTTGCAGAGTCTGGCCTAAAGTTAAAACTCTCTAAATGCCATTTTCTTCAGAAAGAAACTAAGTTTCTTGGCCATGTCATCAACGCCAATGGTATTCATACATCTCAGGACAAGATACAGACTATCTTAGATTATCCAGCTCCTACTAATGTTGATGAAATTCGCAGCTTTCTTGGCCTAGCTGGTTATTACAGACGTTTTATCAAAGAATATGCGTCTATTGCTTCTCCACTAACTGCACTTCTTAAGAAAGATGTTGCTTTCGAATTTTCCACTGAACAGGAACATGCCTTTGCCACTCTCAAACAAGTACTCACCACTGCCCCGGTACTTGCTTATCCTAATTATGAGAAACCTTTTATCTTGAATACAGATGCTTCTTATACAGGCCTTGGTGCAATCCTTATGCAGGAATATGACGGTAAAAACCGCCCAGTTGCTTTTGCATCCCGCCTTCTGAACAAGGCAGAGAAAAATTATTCAGTCACCGACTTAGAAGCACTAGCTGTTGTATGGGCTCTTAAAAAGTTCCGATACATTATACATGGCTATCCCATTGAAGTTCTCACTGACCATCAAGCTATCAAATATTTATTCAATGGTAAAAATTCTACAGGACGTCTTGCTAGATGGTTCCTTACAATTCAAAATTTTAATCCTACATTTACATACATTGAAGGCAAATCAAACCTTGCAGCTGATGCACTGTCACGTAATTTTGCTCAAGCCCTTCCTATTACCACTGCTCCAGCAGCTCTGGAGACAGTTTCTCAAACTGACATTATTGATGCACAGCGTGAGGATCTGTTCTGTTCCAAGCTAATCTATTTTCTAGAGTCAGGTGATGATTCAGATCTTCCTGATAAGATTACTTCACTATCCTCATACATTTTGCAAGAGGGTATGTTATATAAATGTACTACCTTGGAAGGAAAAAATGAACCAAGCAGAATTATTCATCAAATGGTAATTCCTGATTCTATCGTGCCTAAAATCCTTAAGATTGTACATGACTCCATTCATGCTGGCCACCCAGGTAAAGAAAAATGCCTCTCTCAGACGCGACTCAAGTATTTTTGGCGCACTATGCGTACTGATATCAACGCGCACATAGATCTTTGTCATACTTGTGCCATTAACAAAGGTAATGTTCACTCTCACGTACCTATTCTGAACTACCCAGTTCCTGCTCAACCATGGGATTTAGTGGCTATTGATCTGCTTACATTGCCTATGACTGAAAAAGGTAACAGATACTTGCTTGTTGCAGTTGATCACTTTTCAAGATTCTCTATTTTAGTGCCACTTCCAGATAAATCTGCTGTAACTGTTGCTCGTGCCATTGTTAACAACATAATTTGTCCTTTTACCACCCCTAAGACCTTACTCTCGGATAATGGTACAGAATTTGTCAATCAAATTCTTGATGCTCTTTGTAAGCAATTTCATATTAAGAAGTGCACTGTTCTGCCGTACAGACCCAGTTATAACGGTTTAGTCGAGCGTCTTAACAGAAAAGTCCTTGATTTGCTTCGCTCATTTGTTCAACCCACAGACACAGTTTGGGATTTATATATGCCACAGGTCATGGCTTCTCTAAACGCACAAATTCATAAATCAATTACAGAAACTCCTCATTTTGTCATCTTTGGCTCAGATAAACGTCTCCCATATGACCTATTTTCAGAGTCTCCAAGTGTAGTATATAATATGGATGACTATCTTAAAGTTACTGTGGCATCCTTTCAAAAAATTCACCAACGAGTTGCAGAATCACTTTCACTTTCCAAAGAGGACATGATTGCCTACCATAACAAGGATGCGTCATCTTTCAACCTTAATGTTGGCGACATAGTGTTTTCCCTCGTAAACGTAACGTCATCCAAGCTGCAACCTAAATTTAATGGCCCTTTCAGAGTGATTGCTAAATTGCACGGGAATAAAGTCAAATTATTGAACCTTCAGTCTCTAGAGGAGTCAGTAGCTCATTTAGACTCTCTAAAGAAAGTATCCAAGGGTTTCGATTCTGCTGTGATTCCACCTCACATCACACACAACACTACTCTTGACACTACAGTTTCTGCTCCTCCTTGCCATTATTTCCTCCGATCCAGGAATACCTCTACCTGTACATAATTCCTATGCACCAAATTAATCATGTATTATGCATATATGTATTTGTTTGTCTATTGTACAGTGCATAGATTAGTATTTAAATTATTATTTTTGCATTTATATAAATGTACTTTTATGCGTGCCACCCATTTTTTTTATGTATTTCTTCTCATTTTTGATGTCTCAGTTCCTGCACAGTAATGTCACCATCCGCGGGTGTCCTCGTTTCACCCGGTGTTTTTCGAAATGGGGACATTTCGTTGGTGGTGGCCGAGCAGTGTAGGGAGCTGAGGTATTATATATATATATTTATCATATTATATTCATATGTGGCGCGCTCATGTCTATAATGTATGTGGCAACTATCTTGTAACGTCTGGCAACTGCGGGTGACCCAGCGCGTCACCTGGCCCGACCCCGCTCGCCCGGCAGTCAGTCTGGCACAAATCTTTATACAGAAAGGTCACGCTCATCTCCTCTGTCCAGGATCCATTGTTTATTGTTTAATAAACCCACAGCCACGTCTCCGAAGCCTTATTCACCCAGCTACGCTACCATACATCACCTTACACTCATCTATCGAAGCCTTTTGGCCAAAAAGCGTGCGTATCAAAAATATAAAACAACGAAGGATATTAACGATAAGCTTGAACACGATAGAATACGATGTATCACCAAAAGACTGATAAAGCAAAGTAAACAAAATGTCGAACTCCATGTAGCAAACTTGTGCAAATTAAATCCTAAAGAATTTTATAGTTATATTAGAAAAAAGAAAGTACTCACTTCAACTATTGGTCCTCTATCGACAGCCAACGGAGAACACACCGAAGATGAATTCGTTATGGCTAACGTATTAAATGAGTATTTTGCGTTAGTTTTCACCGATGAATTGATTGATTGATTGATTGGTGACAATAGATCATGGTGCCGCAACATCGAGGTCATTTGGCACCGTACTAAAAACACTAAAAATTAAAAAGCTACATAAATACTACATAAAAAGAAAAATAAATCTACAGGAGGTGGAGAAAGCCCCTTTCCTGTAGGAATTTTAACACTTCATGTCCCGGGGAGAGTGCCTCCTCCCCCAGCACCAGAGAGAGAGAGAAACTCCCATCTCTGCCCCGACACTGGGCGAGGTACTGCTCTCGCAATTCCCTCAGGCTGGGGCACTCGACCAGCAAGTGCCGCACAGTCAGGGGAACTAAGCAATCATCACAATAGGGCTCAACTCCCCGGGACATGAGGAAACCGTGGGTGAGGCGGGTATGGCCCGTCCGTAGACGGGCCAATGCTGTCTCACGGCAGCGGCCTCGGACGTGCGCATAAGACCAGGGGCTCACAGCCCTTGCGGTAATTGCACCCATCTTGGAGGTGGCTCTATTGGCATTCCATCTCTCTTGCCAAACTACAAGAATAGCAGATCGAATTGTGGGAAACAGGTCTCTGTGAGGGACGGGGCAGGTAGTGACTTAACGTGAGGCGCCAGTCTTAGCTAGCTCATCTGCCTTTTCGTTCCCTTTAACAGAGACATGGGCTGGTACCCAACAAAAAGAAATTCTGTGCCCACGACGGGCTGCTAGTACGAGCCAGTTGAAAATTTCTGAGACTATTGTATGTGCGTTATTAAAATCCTCAAGGGCTGACAAAGCTGCTCTGGAGTCTGAAAAAATAATAAAACCTCCAACATTCAAGGTAAAAAGAGATTTTATCGCTACTAAAATGGCCCACAGCTCTGCGGTAAAAATTGATGTAAAGGGGGTTAGACTGCCGCACCGGGTAAAATCAGGGAAGACAGCTCCAAATCCGACGCCTGCATCGGATTTGGAGCCGTCAGTAAAAATGGGCGTGCAACCCTCATGTACGGAGGCATGATCGGTGAACAAAGTCCTCGCAGCATGCTCCGACATAGCACTCTTGTTAGCCGGCATGTAACGGCAATACGATACTGCCAGCCGCTTCCACGGCGGGACATGCAATAATCGTGGGACAGCTATGGCAGGGCGAGGAAGGGACAACTCTTCAAGGACGCCACGAGCCCGAATTTCACCGATGAAAATAATTAATTGAACCTTCCCACTCCCCGAATGTATAATAATAATACCTACTTAAATACATGTGTATTCCATGAAAACGATATACTAAGTGCGATCAATAACCTGAAAACTAACAAGACACCTGGTCCAGACCAGATCTCACCGAGAATACTAAAGGAGGCTAAAAATGAACTCGTTAAGCCACTTTGCATTATATTCAATAAATCAATATCAACTGGCAGAGTCCCTCGCGATTGGAAATCGGCAAACGTCACTCCGATCTTTAAAAAAGGTAATAAATCTCACCCCGGTAATTATCGTCCAATTAGTTTAACATCAGTAGTAAGCAAGTTGATGGAATTGATCCTTAGAGACAAAATTGTATATTACTTGGAAAAGAACAACATTATCAAAGACTCACAACACGGTTTCAGAAATAAGAGATCATGCCTCACAAATTTACTCGATTTCTTCAATGAGGTATATAGTTTGTATGATAACACGAAAGCAGTTGATATAATCTACTTAGACTTCCAGAAAGCGTTCGATAAAGTGCCTCACAAACGTCTTTTAAGTAAAGTAAAACCCCATGGTATAACGGAAAACCTTAGTAAGTGGATAGAAGACTGGTTATCGGAACGTAAACAGCGAGTCATAATTAACGGAAAAACATCAGAGTGGGTAAACGTAAACAGCAGGGAACTCAGGGACCAATACTTTTTATAATTTACATTAATGATATCGACAAAGGTATCACTTGCAAAATTTCGAAATTCGCCGACGACACAAAAATCGCAAATAAGGTAAACTCCGAAACTCAGCGCAAACTAATGCAAAACGATTTGAATGCTTTAGTCGATTGGTCCAAAATATGGCAAATGAACTTTAATTTAGAAAAATGTCACGTACTCCACATTGGAAATAGTAACCTCAAAATAAATTATATAATGGATAACGTTCAACTCAAAAACGTAGTTAAAGAAAAAGACTTTAGTGTAATAGTCTCAACTGACCTTAAACCTAAACTTCGATGTGCCGAGGTAGTAAAAACTGCTAATAAATTAGTCAGTTTTATTAGAAGAGCTTTCGAATTCAAATCAGAAAAAGTCATACTAACTCTGTATAACTCACTTGTACATCGTCACCTGGAGTACTGCGTACAGTTTTGGTCACCTTACTATCGTAAAGACATAAATAACTTAGAGAGAATTCAACGTAAAGTAACCAAAATGATTCCAAGACTGCGCAATAAACCATACGACGAACGTCTTAAAGAACTTAATTTATTTTCTTTTACTAAACGCAGACTAAGAGGAGACCTTCTAACAGTATTCAAAATTTTTAAAGGATTCACAAATTTAAAGCCGGACGACTACTTTACTATCGACCGTACAAGCATCACCCGCAACAATGGCTTCAAAATAATTGGCAAATGCTTTATAACTAACGAAGCCAAGTGCTTTTTCTTCAATCGAGTCGTAAATATATGGAATGGACTGCCCCCAAACGTCGTCAACTCAAGCACAATCGAAACTTTTAAAAATCATCTCGACAAATATCTTGAATGTAATCCCCGGCTGGCAATGTTCGTTACAGAATAACTATAGACATTTTCAAATCTTAAAGGTAATTAAGGGATTCATGGTGTAGAGTGACTCAGACTGGTGGGGGGCTGCAGCTGTTGGTTGTCAGGGTACGGAGCGATCCCTTGATCCGAAGTAAACGAGAATCAAATCTCTACCTGAACAACAGTTGCAGTATGAATCCTACTGGTCTGTGTCTACTGCACTAGTTCCCATTTGATATGAGCATACGATTCTGTACCAGCATTAGTGGTAGTCTAGTATAGTACAGTATAGTATCCTCCTATATTTTATTTTTTTACTATTTCACACTTGCCTCGAAAATTCCATGTAGTTTTTCTATACTACATGGTATCACTTATTTTCCTGCCAGCTTCGGCTGGTGGGATTGGTGGGAGGGGAGGAGCCTTCCACTGTACTATCCTTTCTTTAATTCAAGTAGTTAGTGTAGAGTAGTTATATCAAACAGCATTCACTGGGACCCTAGGGTCTGTTGCTGTTTGTGTTCCCTTGTATTCCCTTGTAATGAGCTCAGTAGGCTGAGGATGGATATAGTGGGACTCTCTAAGACGAGGACGTCAGACAGTGACGAGATAAGTAGCAGAGGTTTTACCTACTACTGGGTTTTGCATGAGCAATGGTGCCCGTCTTAAGGGAGTAGCTATAAACGTCTCTAGCAGACTACAGCCGTCTGTTCTTGAGGTTATTCTGGTTGATGAGCGTATAATGCGACTGAGGCTAAAACACACCTTGGGCTTCATGTCTCTTGTTGCAGTGTACGCTCCTACCGAGGTGTGTGAGGCTGACAAGAAAGAGATGTTCTACGCTAAACTTGACTCTGTTCTGGATCAGTGTCCCCGCCGTGACACACTCATTGTCTTGGGCAACTTCAATGCTGTCACTGGAACTGAGAGAGCTGGCTACGAGTTATGTGTTGGTCTCCATGGCTCTGGTACCAGGAACACCAACAGCTCTCACCTGAATTTTGCAAAATCCAGAAGATTGAAAATTGCAAGTTCTTGGTAAGCTGCACCGCTGGACTTGGTATAGCAATGCCGGAAGGGTAGCAAAGGAGAAAGATAGATCACATTCTGGTTAGGAATCGTTGGAGGATCCTCCAAAACTGCAGGATTTTACGGAGTGCCGAGTCCTTTGCAACTGATCACAGGCTTGTTGTTGCAACACTCAAGCTTCATGTCAAGTCCAGAAAGATATCAAGATATGATCACAATATGTTTCATCTTGAAAAACTGAAGGACTCGACATGTGCTCATGAGTATGCAGTGACAGTCTCAAATTGGTTTGAAGTGCTCGACGCCCTTGACCTGGTAGAACTGTGACATACCTTCAAACGTGAAACTCTTTAGGCTGCCAGAGGTCACGGGGTGGATTTGCTTTGTCGGAGACGCTGGACAGCATAAAGAAGAGTAGTGCTGCTAGGCTGGCTGGGAACCAGGACCAGTACAGTGCTCTGTCTCCTAGGACTATAACTCTTCTGAGGAGAGACAAGGCGAGGTATGTCAGGAGTCTTGCAGAGGATGTTGAGGGTCATTTAAATGCTAATGACCTCAAACGGCCTATAGAGCCCTGAAGAAGCTCCGCTCCAAGTCTATATCTCGGGTGAGTGCTATCCAAACAGCAGATGGTTGCCTCGTATCAAACGCGGATGGGCAAATGGCTGGTTAGGCTGAGTATTTTGAGCAGTTGTTCAAGGTTAACCCTCCAAGCGGACAGCTTCAAACCACTGGGTTACAGGTGATGGATGCTGATCCGCCCATTAACGAAGCTGCACCCTCTATTAATGAAGTCAAAGAGGCTGTGGCAAGGTTGAGGGGTGGAAAGGCATCTGACATTTGTAACATCAGTACAGAGTTGCTCAAAGCTGGAGGCGAGGCCACGATCCGTGGGTTGCATGATGTCTTGATTGCTGTATGACATTCGGGTACCATTCTCCTGACTGTAAAAAAAGGTTGGTCGTCCCTATCTGGAAAGGTAAAGGGGACCATCAGGATTGCAACAACTACCGCGGGATAACGCTGCTCAGCGTACCAGGCAAGGTACTCACCCACCTGCTACTGATGCAAGTTCGCAGTCATTTGCTGAGATAGCAGAGACTCTAACAGTCAGGGTTCACAATTAGTAAGTCAACAATTGACCGTATCCTAGTGCTTCCCGTACTAGTGGAACGCCGACGTGAGTTTCGACGGGATGCTCGCAGCCTATGTCGAGGCGTTTGATTCAGTGCATTGCAAGGTAGTCTGGGATCTTCTGCGCCTCTGCGGGATTCCTGCAGGGATTATTGACTACTATTTAGCCTGTACTCTGGGACTGAGAGTGCTGTGAAGTGTGTGGGGGAGGGGCGTGTCCAGCTTTTTTCCTGTGCATACGGGAGTGAGGCATGGATAATGCGTCCTTGCTACATCACTATTCAATACATGTATGTATTGAGTACTGGGCAGAGTTGTGGACCAAAGGCACTGTGAAGCATCAGTCGGCAACACCAAGATCACTGATCTTGTTTTTGCCGACGATGCAGTAATCTTTGCTGAGTCACTGTAAGTTCTGGTGATGGCTCTCGAAGCACTGCAGGAGGAGGCGAAACCCTTAGGACTAAGGTTCAGGTGTTTGGAGGCTTTCTAGATGAAACAGTACAGTATATTCATGCGTGTGGCGAGGTCATTGATATCTTGAACAGCTTCACATACCTTGGTAGCGTGATCCATAACAATGGTGGGTCACGTCAAGAAGTCTTACGGAGGATTGGCCTGGCCCATGGTGTTGTGAACTCGCTCAGCACGAGTATCTGGCATTGTCGGTATCTGTGCAGACGGACAAAGATTCGAATCTTCAAGTCACTAGTGATCCCTGTCTTACTGTATGGCTGTGAAACATGGACACTGAACACCGATCTGAAGAGGCAAATTGATGTCTTTGGTAATAAATGCCTTCGCAGAATCATGGGGTATCGCTGGAATGACTTGGTGTCAAATCAGTGACTGTTCCGTGAGACTGAATCAGGGCCTATTACCAGCATAGTCCACCAACATCAACTCCGGCTATATGGGCATGTGACACGTTACCCAGAAGCTGATTATGCTTCTCGGGTTGTTTCTGAAAGGGATAACCCGGGGTGGAGACGGCCAAGGGGGCGCCCACAAAGTTCGTAGTTGGGGCAAGTCGATGCTTCCTGTTGGGAGTTAATTGGTATGAGAAGGGGCTTGCATGGAGTCTTGCACAGGGGGATCGCCGGAACTGGCGTCGGAGGGGTGGCGAGGCGACGCGCCCCTCTGCGTATGACTCCAATGAAATATATATATATATATATATATATATATATATATATATATATATATATATATATATATATATTTATTTATATACATATATGTAAATAAATATATATATATATTTTTTTTACATTAAAAGGGCACTGGCCAGGGGTAACAAAAATACGACAAAAAATTCCGCTTGTCGCCAGACCTTGTAAAGAGGACAGTGGGAGAAA
>JAPQNM010000038.1:22156974-22166974 GCA_029783475.1 Metacarcinus magister
AAAGATGAACAAGGTTAGATTACAGATAATAGAGATGTGGTGCTCAAGGTAGGGGAGGAATTCTATAGAAAATGGTATAGGAGTAATGATAAGCAAACTGAAGAAATCAGAATGGAAAGTATGAACATTGAAGTAATCTGCGTAAACACGAGTGAAATAATGAAAGCACTAAACAAAATCAGCAGGGCCAAAGTAGGAGGTGCAGATGGCTAGTCAACTGACGTAATCATCGATGCAGGCGATTTTCTACTAAACAAACTCACAATACTACAATACTTTTTACCAACTGCTTGCAAACCTGTTCTGTACCAAGTACTTGAAAAAATGCTATGATAATACTAATTCACAAGAAAGGAGATATGAAAGACCTATAAAAGATATCATCCAATAAGTCTACTGTCTGTATACAAACTTTTGACAAAAGTGCTCACAAAAAGGATTACTGCAACGCTGGACTTAAAGTAGCAGGTTTCCGGCGTGGCTATTCAACAACTGACCACATCTATGTCACTAATCAAGTAGTTGAAATATATGCAGAATACACTAAGCCGCTATGCATGCCTTTCATGGACTATGAAAAAGCCTTTGACTCAGTGAAACCCTCAACTTTTCTGAAAGCTCTCAGGAGACAGTAAGGTAAAGTGGGGGCACACGCTGTAGCTGCGCGTAGCTGCAGGCGCTCATTTCCCTTCGCATTGGCCTTTGAGCCTGTGGTGGAAATTGATCCGTTACCCCGGGACACAGGGCCACTGTGACATCCGAGTTTCCACAGTTTACCTTCCCCAGGTTTTTACCTAGGTAACCATTTTGGTACCGTTAGGTACCGTTTGGAACGATGAACAGCTAGATGAGCTGTGCGCCGACTGTCCTCGTCCGGGATCGAAATCGGGCCAGTGGATTCGTAGTCAGACGTGCTAACTACTGCACCACTGAGGCGCATTCTCACTTTTCTATACACATTCCAAAATAGTTTGTCCATAATATATGGTATCACTTGCTCTTCCGGCCAGCTTCGGCTGGAGGGAAGGGTGGGTGGGGAGGAGTCTTCCATTTTGCTGTCCTTTTGCCTCTATCAAGTAGAGCCTCGTTAGGGTGATCCTCGGGTCTCGTAAATGAGACCCATGTGAGACGCTGATCAAATTTTACGCCAAGGAAGCGTTTTTGATCAACAGCTGGAAATCTAGAAGTGCCAAACGCTGTATGTACATATAATTAAACTTCTGTGCGCGATTCGCGCGCCATCTAAGCTACCATTAACCACCACCCAGTTGCTCCCTCGCTGGAAACGTTAATAATTGGGTGTGTGAAAGAATTTTTGCCAAGTATGGGCAGCGAGAGTCGGGTAGGATACGGGATAGATAAGACTTTAGATCCCTTGAACCTCACTCTCTTTCTCTATGAGCTCTAATTGAAAAACTTGAGTGTCGTAACCAAGGCTGCGAATGCACCTGAAGACAGAACAGTAGCCTCTCGCACCAAGACCAAGGAATTGGCATAGTGCCGTAACTCATATTGGAAATATTTGTCCCACAATGGATTTGTAATGGCCAGTGATCACTTATCATTTAATATATATATATATATATATATATATATATATATATATATATATATATATATACATATAGTGAATATATATGTATGTATGTATATATGTATATATATATATATATATATATATATATATATATATATATATATATATATATATTATTGGTATACAATGCTTTAATTTGAAGCATTGTCGAATGTCTGTGTAAAATCAATATGTAACACCACATTGTTTACAAGTGTCGCGCATCCTCTGTGGCTGCCAATCACGAGCGTCAGCCAGGCACACCAAAAACATCCTACATATATAAAGTCACTGTACATGCCTTTTACCTTTCAGCTGGACGAGGCGAGACCAGCGCGACGACTTGAATAGGTGTGTCTGCTACTCAGTAACTTCCAAGGTTGTGACGCACAATTCGTCGGTGTATTGGCACATTGGTGATTTTTATTTGTGTTTTTTCCATAAATGACTGAATGTCCCTATGAAAGGACCATAACGTATTTTTGTTTTGCCTTCACATAACTATTCCAAGAAGAATGGAATAGAGATGGATGGAAACCTGATAGTTATAAGATATACGTAGAGGCCTTATAAGAAAATATTGTGTAGGGGCTATCGTCCTCCGTGAAGTATTTTTCATTTGTTACTAGGAGAATCAAGAAGCAGCAAAAAGGAAACTTTTGAGTTTATCTTCACTTCAGTCATTCTTCCAGTCACCGCTCTCTGATGTGCCAATGCTTTCTATAACCAGGGGTTCATCCACGGTGGTTGCTGAAACACTTGAGGATCGTCATGCTGGTAAGAGTGGTGCTGTTGACCTTCCTTGCGTCCGTGGGTGGTCGCTTCAAGACGAGAGGTGAGTTCCCCTTTAACTTTTGTTTGTTTGCTAGGGAAAACTGGACAAACGCATTATGTCAGCTTTGCTTGCTGTTGTGTAGAGGTAAAGGGCGATGAAAGTAACCAGGCAGCAGCAGTGACTGCTGCCAGTCGTTTTGCGTTACAAAATGGAGAATGTTGTACCTAAACTCGTAAGATGAATAATCAGGTTTATGCAGGGAAGTGTCATTAGTACTGTAATCGCAAGAAAGTCGTGACCTTAATGCACTTTTCTTAGCATTTCATCTGCTCGTAGACAGTCAGGCTATAATAGCGTCTCAGAGCTGTGATAACTTCACCTTACACACTCCTGTTTATAATTTCCAACTAATTGTCCCCGGAAAAAATTGGTTTTGTGTGTCGACGGTACCTACCAAAAGCTCGACGTCGCTCTGTCACTGTCTGTCTACACTCATCAGACCACCAGGAGACCGGTCGCCGCTTGGTAAACCCTGTGGTCTGAGGGATGGAAAGCTCACCAGCTCGCTGGAGTATAGATGAAAAATACTCGACAGCGCTGTCTATGTTTAGGAGCTCATCATCCTCGCAGTCAACTATGGCAAGTCAGCGTGGTCCAGCCGCCAGCGGGGGACACGGGGTAAGGGGAGGACGTCGGGAGAAGACAGGAGTATAGGGTAGTGGTCACTCCCACAAAGATCTCCTGTGACGCTCCATGTGAAGTCAAGTAGGGTGTCGGGAGAACTCAATGATAAATCTAGGGCCGAGGTGGTATCTGTCTGGATGTGGTAGTGTGTATAGTCACCGGTGTTAAAAATACCTAGATCTAAGGCTTCAACGACACTGGCAATCATTGCTCCCCTGGGGTTGATAAGTGTATCTCCCCACAGGGTGTGCAGACCATTAAAATCTCCTAAAATAATAAACGGGGAAGGCAATTGCCGAACTAGGGAAACGAAGTCTTCTCTGTCTACTGGAGAATTGGGAGGAAGGTATAAAGAGCAGACAGTGTAAGTTCTCCTGAGGTGGAGCTGGACAGCCACCAGCTGCAGGGGGGAGACAATATTAAAAGAGGTAAAAGCAATGCCTCGTGAGTTATTTAAAAAAAATTGCTGTTCCACCATGATGGCCTTGCGCGCGATCATGAGGAGAGTAAAAGCCAGAGTAACCCCTGGGTGGAGGATGGGAGGACGAACCAATCATAGTCTCCTGCAGACAGACACGGACCGGCTGGTGTCTCCGCAGGAGTAGACTGAGCTCCTCCCAATTCCCTCTCAACCCACGAATGTTCCACTGTAAGATATTGAAAATATTAAAATTAACGGTGCGTGGGAGGCCCCTAGAGGAGGCCCTCCCAACACCAGTATCCTTCTTGCTCTTGCCCTGCCTAATGGCAGTGGGCAGAGCAGTGGAGGCAGTGGGCAGAGCAGTGGAGGCAGTGGACAATCGCCTTGCAGTCTTTCCTAGCCCAGTGGCCAGTGAGGTGGCCACAGGCTTGGTCAGACTGGTAGCAGGAGCGGTGATGACGGCGTGAGTCGACATCGGGGTAGGAGTGACGGCCGGAGCCGACACCAGGGTGGGAGTGACGGCCGTAGCCGACACCGGGGCGGGAGTAACGGCCTCTTTCATTCTGTCGAAGTTAGATTACGGTTCCCAAGTCTACGCTTCAGCCACATCCCCTCGCCTTCGTACTCTCGACTCTGTACATCACGGTGGAATCAGACTGGCGACGGGGGGTCTTTCGGTCTTGCCCAATCCCCAGTCTGCTAGTGGATGCATGAGTGTTACCCCTTGACCTTCACCGTCAGACTCAGATGGCACGTTTGTGGTTCAGATGCCAAAGTCTCTATGGTGATCCCACTTACAGTGCTGTGACAGACACTTCACGGGACGCCACTTTCACCCAGCACCCGCACTTCCCACAGCCTTTTGGCTTTCGGGCTCGTGGCGTCCTTAAAGAGTTGTCCCTTCCTCGCCCTGCCATAGCTGTCCCACGATTATTGCATGTCCCGCCGTGGAAGCTGCTGGCAGTATCGTATTGCTGTTACATGCCGGCTAACAAGAGTGCTATGTCGGAGCATGCTGCGAGGACTTTGTTCACCGATCATGCCTCCGTACATGAGGGTTGCACGCCCATTTTTACTGATGGCTCCAAATCCGATGCAGGCGTCGGATTTGGAGCGGTCTTCCCTGATTTTACCCGGTGCGGCAGTCTACCCCCCTTTACATAAATTTTTACCGCAGAGCTGTGGGCCATTTTAGTAGCGATAAGATCTCTTTTTACCTTGGATGTTGGGGGTTTTGTGACTCCAAAGCAGCTTTGTCAGCCCTTGAGGATTTTAATAATTCACACCCAATAATATCAGACATTTTTAACTGGCTCGTACTGGCAGCCCGTCGTGGGCACAAACTTTCTTTTTGTTGGGTACCAGTCCATGTGTCTGTGAAAGGGAACGAGGAGGCAGATGAGCTAGCTAAGATCGGCGCCTCTCGTCAAGTCACTGCCTGCCCCGTACCACACAGAGACCTGTTTCCCACAATTCGATCTGCTATTCATGTAGTATGGCAAGAGAGATGGAATGCCAATAGAGCCACCTCTAAGATAGGTGCAATTACCGCAAGGGCTGTGAGCCCCTGGTCTTATGCGCACGTCCGAGGCCGCTGCCGTGGGACGGCATTGGCCCGTCTACGGACGGGCCATACCCGCCTCACCCACGGTTTCATGCCCCAGGGAGTTGAGCCCTACTGTGATGACTGCTTAGTTCCCCTGACTGTGCGGCACTTGCTGGTCGAGTGCCCCAGCCTGAGGGAATTGCGAGAGCAGTACCTCGCTCAGTGTAGGGGCAGAGATGGGAGTTTCTCTCTCTCTCTCTCTCTCTCTCTCTCTCTCTCTCTCTCTCTCTCTCTCTCTCTCTCTCTCTCTCTCTCTGTCTCTCTCTCTCTCTCTCTCTCTCTCTCTCTCTCTCTCTCTCTCTCTCTCTCTCTCTCTCTCTCTCTCTCTCTCTCTCTCTTTCTGGCGCTGGGGGAAGAGGCGCTCTCCCCGGGGCATGAAGTGTTAAAAATCCTACAGGAAAGTGGCTTTCTCCACCTGTAGATTTCTTTTTCTTTTTATGTAGCTTTTATTTTTTTGTGCTTTTATTACGGTGCCAAATGACCTCGATGTTGCGGCACCATGATCTATTGTCTCCAATCAATCAATCAATCGAACTTTAATCGTATTAAAACTTTTTACAAAAGTGTTCAGGAATAGGAATAGTGTAACGCTTGATTCAAATCAAACGAAAGAGCAAGTAAAATTCCGTAGCGGATATTCAACAACTAACTACATCCATATAATTAATCAAGTAATACTTTCAGATGCAAAGAAGCTTCCATTCCCCGGAGGTGCCGCGGTGGTCAAGTTACTCAAGGCAACAGGCGAACGTTCTTGTTCCATAACCTTCATAACAGAGGATTCCTCTGCACAATCTTCTATTATCGTTAAGGTGCATACTTTCCGTTCATCTTCAGAATTATCTTAATATTACTTTCATGCACACAAAAATTTTTTTTTTTTGTATATAATTATATTTTTGTTTTGTTTTTTCATCTAAGGAAATAAAAAAAAGTTCAGACTAATCTTGAAAGTGAAATTACTACGCTTTGCCTTAGTGCTCCCTAGCTTTTCCTTGGACAAGGGTATAGTATACTATAACCATCTTTACTATTCGGGTTCCCAATGGTCGTGGGGCGCCTATATTAGACGCTACATAAAAACTATTATTGAAACTGAGACTATTTCCCAAAACAGTAATTATTCTGCAGGAGGTATGGGAGGCACGGCAGCAGGACTGGGGCACATCAGTGTTCCAGGTGAAAGCAAACCACCAAAGCACTAAAGTGACGCACAACGTCTCCCAGCTAGTGGGTCTGGCTCGCAGGGTAGGTGGCCTTCACATTGGTGGTGGGGTGAGAGTAAGAGGCTGTTATAGTGGTGGTGATGGTGATGGTGAACGAGGTTACATAACCCTCATACTGACGATGGCACATATAGGTGGCTAACACAACGGTAGGTAAGCAAATTGGTGAGTCTGAACTTGTGCTGGAAACTGGATGCAGTGTCCTGTATCTCTAATTAGAGGTACATATGTGAGGTTTTCTGTCGGCAGGTGCGTCAGTTGTCATCGTGCATGATAATGGTGGTGGTGAGTCACAACCCGGCCTTCCTTGTAACCTTCGCCGAGTGGTCCTTAAGGGGCCGGCTGCTGGTATGGGCCACCAGACTGGTGGTAGTGACCCATCTGTCCCTCCTGCACCTCAGGGACCTTTTGCCCGCCCACTGGACCTTCTCTATGATGAATGCGATTTTTATAAATACGAAGGATGTTTCTACGAGGTGAAGACAAAAATCTTACCAAGTGCTTGTAAAAAATGTTCACATCTGAAAATCCATATATTTTCATGTGTGAACCAGATCCGTTCCTTCCCCAGGAGTCGTTATCCAGTGCTAAGCTACCTCCCGTACAGCCCAAACGGATCCCAAGTGGTGCAGGTGGCCTCCTGGACACCGACGCGCGGTCTCGTCGTTACTAACGGCAACTCGTTGTTCCAAAACAAGTTTTCCAAGTAATTGTGAGATGAATTATGCTGCACCGCTTAAAATGTTTGCTTGTAGTATGATTAGACGAGTTAATTACACTTTGAGATAATCAAACCTTTACCCATTGCTTAAGTTTCCACGGTGCCCGGGTGAACGTGACCGCCCTACCATTTGCACCCTTCTGGGAGGAACGTAAAGGACCTGACAACACCATTAAGTACTCAGGAACAGACTACTTCACCTTGACGGCCATCGCTGCCGCCCTCAACTTCACTGTCCACGTAGTGCCCACCTCTTCCTGGGGCGAGGTGAGAGATGAATAGTTATCTGGTCACAATCTTCTATCTGATTGACAGTATGAATTTCACAAAGAGCGATTCACTAGAGACTTTCTTAACTGAATCTTGGTAATTTCTCTTAGTAGTATAACCTTTTCTACTGCTTTGCATAGACTGCGATATAAATTTTTAACTTTCTAAACTATCCTTTTACGGTTAATCAATCTCTCCTTATCTTTGTCTTAAGTTTCCTTTAGTGGAAATTAAGTGCTGTCATTAACTAATCCTAATTTGGAATTTCACATCTCAACTCTAGCTGAATCAGTCTTCAGGAAGTTTCATGGTCTGTGTCACCTCTGTCAAAATACCACCCTCTCCCCTTCTCAGATGGTGACTCTAAACAGGGGACTTATCTAACCATCTATCTAGTAAATAATCTGTTTTGTGGGGATTCCACTTACACAGCTCTTCTAAACAGGATTGAACATTTTTTAATCTTTCACTCTTTTCATTGGTAAACTCTAGTCTAGAACATTCTGCATTTGTCTGTTTCTTTCACCTTCCTATGACTTTAAAGAGAGGAATAAGAAAACACCATGTGAAGTAATTTGGTCTTCTATTTTGGAACTCTTTCACAATATTAAATTTTTTTAGTGGGCGATGGACTTTTATTTTTTAGCACCTGGTCTGTCTCCTGTACATGTAAAAATTTTTTCCCTTATTTACACGGTATTTCTGTCATTTGCATTCTTAATATCTTCTTATGGATGCAGGTAACGCGCTTGGTAGAGGAGAGGGTAGCCTTCATGGCTTCCATAATCCACATGGTAATGCCCCATCGGCGTGAACAGTATGACTTTTCCTTCGTGTATGAGTACGTATCGATGGACTTCAGTATGGCACCGCCCGGGCTGCAAGCTCAGTGGAAGGCCATGCATTATCCGCTGTCTGGGACCGTATGGGTGGCCACGCTTATCGCTCTGATCTTCATGCCATTTGTAATCTTTACAGTAAGCCACACATTCAACTGTACTTTCTACACTACTCTTCTCTACGCTGTGACCTTAGAGTGAAACATTGGAATTTTAGTGTTTATTTTTCACACTGATAAACAGAGCCCACGTCCCTGAAGTATCTATAATTATTGCTTATCTCCGACTTAAAAAGCATAACATGTATTTTATCTTAACCAAACATATATATCATGATAGATGTCCTTATACATAGGTCATCAGGATGATGAGCGCCAAGGTTCACTCTAGCGGCGGCTCTGAGCTAGACTTGGCGGAGGTGTTCCAGGATGTGACGGGGATGCTGCTTGGACAGAACCTTCCTCGCCGTCTACCCAGAATGTCCTCTAGCCGGCTTCTAGTTGCAACTTGGCTGGTGTTCGCTATTGTTTTCGCGTCAGGGTACCGCGGCAACCTAACAGCCTCCCTCACGCTACCCAAGTACCCACCTCGCCCAGAGACACTTCCACAACTCGTGGACTCCGTGAAAAGGTAATTAATGCCTGCTACATTTGTTGCATTCACTCATTGGACTTCCATGTATCACATATTCATTTGTATCGTTGTTCTTGCACAGAATAACGATGCAGCCATTTGGAGAGGATTTTAGAAATTTCTTCGCAAAATCGGAGTCGCTGCTGTTCCAAAAACTCGCTCTCTTGATTGACTTCGTGCCTAGTTTGATGGTTGGTCAACAGCAAGCGATTGAAAATAAGTAAGTATTAAGTTTGTCTAGCTTCTAAAAGACGAAAGGTCGGGCATTTGTTAAACACACAAAATTAAGTTTTACAATGGAGCTGTTATTGACAGTTGGTTGTATTACCAGTCAGGCGCACCTGGACAACCGACGCTACCAGCTGCACAACATCGCCAAACACTTCACACGGTCGGATGGTAGTGAGCTGCTGTACATCGGGTGGGAGACCATTATGTCCGGCCAGTCCGCCTGGCCGCTGCCCCATGACGCACCTTACACCGCCACCATTGACCGTCACCTCATGGCCGTGGTCGAGGTGCGATGAAATGTGAACCCTTGCCAGTATACTGAATGCTCCTTTGGGTAGCTCCATCATCGATCAGAGTTACGAGTATGGTTGTAGGATAACAAATGGTAAATATTCACAATAATCCTGTTTATTTACAAAGTCATTAGAAAGACAGGAAATAAAACCATTAGGGAGGCAATTTGTAAGGTTTATACATCTACTCTTTTCGGAAAAGTTGCAAGGGTGCAACACAATATTAAGCAATATTTCATTGAAAAATTAATAGTCTGCATAAAATAACTGTCTATACAAGTAAACTCACACACACTTAGCCTTGCCACACTCATCCCGAGCTTACTTGTGGAGTAGTTGTATTTCTCAAGTCTAAATCTGCCAGAGACATCTTTCATTCCTACGGGTCAAAGTTTTAATTTCATAACAGGACAATATCTAAAATATTGTTACTAAACTCACGTGTTGGATGAAATATTTCAGTTTGAGCATTTCATACACTAGTTTTTTTTTAGGAAATAAGTAGTGAAGTAACGAGCCTGTACATGCTTCAGATTCACTGTATATTTATATATATCTTTTTAAATCTAATCATTATATATGTATATATATATATATATATATATATATATATATATATATATATATTTTTTTTTTTTCCGTCTCGACCTTGACTAACGAATGTACGCATATAGTATGAGTATAATGAGAACAATGACGCACGATCTATTCTAAATGATACCTAA
>JAPQNM010000038.1:22173339-22178339 GCA_029783475.1 Metacarcinus magister
ATCAGTTGGAGTGACCAGAGACGTCAATGAAGAAAGGTAAGGGGAGAGGAGGAGGAAGGGAGAGGAGGAGGAAGGGAGAGGAGAAGGAAGGGAGAGGGGTAAGGAGGGGAGAGAGAGAGAGGGAAAGATGTAAGGAGGGGAGAGAGAGGGGAAGGTGAAAAAGGGAAGGGGAGGGAGGGAGGGAGGGAATGTAGAGGTAAAGGAAAGGAAGAGGAGGAGAGGTGTGAGGAGATTGGTGGAGGGAGAGGAAGATAGAAGAAAGAGAAAAAAAAGGGAAAGAGGGGAGAAGAGGAAGGAAAGGAAAGGGAGGAAGAGAATATGGGAGGGAGGGAGAGAAAGTGGGAGAGAGAGGGAGGCAAAATTACAAAAGACAAGGGTCACTGCAATTTACTACCTCCTCCTCCTCCTCCTCCTCCTCCTCCTCCTCCTCCTCTCCTCCTCCTCCTCCTCCTCCTCCTCCTCCTCCTCCTCCTCGTTGCTTTATTCCTTCTCCCTCCCTCTTTCTCCTTCCTCATCTACACCTCATTTCTCCCTCCTCCTACCTATTTACTCTTTCTCTCTTTCTCTCCCTTCTTCCCTCCCTCCCTTTCTCTCCCTCTCTCCAGTTGTCTAATAAGAAATAACGAAGTGTAAAATTGCATTGTTATTCCCTCAAATTGGAGGAAGGGAGGGAGGGAGGAAGGGAGGGAGGGAGGGAATGGAGGGAGGGAAGGAGGTAAGGGAGGGAAGGGAGAGGTGAGTGAGACGGAAAAAACGCGTAAATAGAGTACATATATAAGGAATGATAATAATAACAATAAAAATAATAATAATGATAATAATAACATTAATATGCATACATACATACATACACATACATACATACATACATACATACAAACACCATTTTCCCTTTGTCCTATGTCACTCCCGTTTCCTTCCCCTT
Organism: Metacarcinus magister; assembly: GCA_029783475.1. Classification (NCBI taxonomy): domain Eukaryota; kingdom Metazoa; phylum Arthropoda; class Malacostraca; order Decapoda; family Cancridae; genus Metacarcinus; species Metacarcinus magister. The sequence goes on from JAPQNM010000038.1 coordinate 22,174,265, forward strand.
TTAAGATGCCTCTCTCTCACCCTCTTTTTCCTCTTTCCCTTCCTCCTTTTTCCTCTTCCAACTGTCAATTCCCCAGCTGCTCTCTCTCTCTCTCTCTCTCTCTCTCTCTCTCTCTCTCTCTCTCTCTCTCTCTCTCTCTCTCTCTCTCTCTCTCTCTCTCTCTCTCTCTCTCTCTCTCTCCTTCCTTCTTTCCTTCCTATATCTTTTAGTTTTCTTTCCTTCCTCTTTATTCCTCTTTCTCGTCTTGCTCTTCTTTCCCCTTTCAGTTATTTGTTTTTTCTTGCGCAAAACTGTTACCCTTTATTTATTTTTCTTTGTTCCTCCTTCCCCATCCTCTTCTTCCTATTTCTCTTCCTCCTCCTTCTCCTTCTCCTCCTCCAACTACTACTACTACTACTACTACTACTACTACTACTACCATCCCGTACTTCAAACAACAACAACAACACAACAATTTCATCGCAAAAAAAAAGAAGAAGAAAAAACCTGACATGCTAACCACAATTCAAAATCATTAAGTTGTTAGATTGTTAGAACCACCACCACCACCACCACCACCACCACCACCACCAAACCTCAAAATTAGTGGCTTAGAAATTAACTCCACCTGACAGTCTACGTACACGTGTCTGTTGTAATTTTGGTACTGGAAGGGAGGAAGGGAGTGAGGCAGGGAGGGAGAGAGGGTGAGAGGGAGACTGGGTGGTGGGAGAGAGATGGGAGAGGGCGCGGTGGGAGGGAAAGCACAGTGTATGTAAGGAGGAAAGGAAGGACAGAAGAAAGAAAGGAATGAATGAATGAAGGAAGGAAGGAAGAAAGGAAAATATACAAAATAAAACAAGAAAGAAAGTTTAAACGTAAGGAAAAGAAAGTAAGAATGAATGAAGACTGAATGGAATAAAAGATAGATAGATAGATAGATAGACAGATAAAGAAAGAAAAAACGGAATAGAAACAAAGAAAGAAGGGAAGGAGGTACAGATGGAGAGAGAAAGAAAGAGAGAGAGAAAGGGGAAAGCTAAAATTAGGTTTAAGAAGGAATAAAGAAGCGAAGGAAAAAGGAAAGGAAACGGAAAAAGAAACAGAACGAGGGAGATAGTAAGATAAAAAAAAAAGAGAATGAAAGAAGAAAGGAAGAGAGAAAGGAAAGAAGGAAGGAAGGAGGGATAAAAAAAGAGATAATTTCCCTCTCATGGAAACACGTAGAGCAGCAGAAAAGTGGCCATTTATTGCCTATTTTCCTCTCTCTCTCTCTCCTCTCTCTCTCTCTCTCTCTCTCTCTCTCTCTCTCTCTCTCTCTCTCTCTCTCTCTCTCTGCAGTCCCCTCGCTCACTTACTCACTGGCTGGAAACTTTAGCTCCTGAGGCAGGGTGTAAAAAATAATTATCAGCGTTTACCATCACGAGACATAGCAATTACCAGTGACCAACACACTTTCTCTCTTTCTCTCTCTTCCTCTCTCTCTCTCTCTCTCTCTCTCTCTCTCTCTCTCTCTCTCTCTCTCTCTCTCTCTCTCACGTAAGAATGAGAAGAAGAAAGAGAGTAAGAAAAGCATAATAATAATAATAATGATAACCACCACCACCACTAAGTCAGTTACTAAACTTACTACTCACATCAACTTCCTTCCTTCCTTCCTTCCTTCCTTCCTTCCTTCCTCGGGCTGCCACACACGCGTTCTTCCATTCATCCTTCCATCCATCCTTCCTTCCCCTCCCAATGCATCTCGCCTTCCCCTCGTGCCCGTATCACTACCATAAATCACTCCAAGTTGCCGATTTCCCATCTCACAGATTAAAAATGTTACGTGACACCCTCGCCACACACACACACACACACACACACACACACACACACACACACACACACACACACACACACACACACACACACACACACACGCACACGCACATTGTCCCTCACTGACTTATGTATACCAAGCAAGACTCGTTTTTTTTCTTCCAAACATCGACTTCATCATTATTTATAATTTAATTAACGCTTCTGATTGAGATATTTAGAAGGTTATTTAGTGTCAAGAAGGTTTAAGTTACTACAATTTTCATGGTAATTCTTAATATAGGTGTGTTATTATTATATAGAAAAGTATATGAGGTGAAGCGTCGACTTGCATATAGAAACGATACTAAATTAAGAAATAATGTCGGTTTATTGACATTCTCTCTCTCTCTCTCTCTCTCTCTCTCTCTCTCTCTCTCTCTCTCTCTCTCTCTCTCTCTCTCTCTCTCTCTCTCTCTCTCTCTCTCTCGCACATACAATCTAAAGAATAAACGAGCGGACAGACAGACAGACAGGCGGAAGTACCAGCTGCAACGAGATACAGGAAAGAAAGGCGAGAGAGGAAAGGAACACACTAAAAAACAAAGCAACCTAGCCAAGCGCAAGGCCGCCTAGCTTTTGTTTCTGTTGTTTGTGCTATGATGTTTGTATTATTACTGTTGTTTGCGTATGAAATAAAAACTTTTTCTCGACGGTAATGAGGAGAGTAGATGAAAAAAGGTATTTATTTACAAGAAGGGAAAGAATAGGACGTTTATAGTAGTAGTAGAATAGCTGCTGCTTGAAGTTTTTACCTAACAAGCCTGGTGTGTGATGATATAATAGTACACTTGCCATCTACCACCAGAGAGTAGTAGTAGTAGTAGTAGTAGTAGTAGTAGTAGTAGTAGTAGTAGTAGTAGTAGTAGTAGTAGTAGTAGTAGTAGTCTCGATAGGAACAGGTAGTTATTATAGTTTTCATGTACAGTAAATAACGATAATGGTAATGATAATATAATGTTGCTTAAGTATAGATAGTAGGCACGTAAGATCATCGTCATCATCATTATTCATCATCATCATCATATCACTATTATTATTATCGTGTAGCAAGATATAATTCTTCATCCAGACCTGAACCAACACATTGTATAACACTATATAGAAAATTATCACAAAATTAAACCCTGCTACCAAAAATATAAAAAAATAAAAGAAAATGAATGCACTTCCGACGTATGTAAAATGATGATTATTACCTTGAAGTATTTTTGAAATTTGATTCAACGCTAAAGTTTTCAAATCAATGCAAAGTAAATAACAATTGGATAACATAGAATTGTAAACATGTGACAGTAACCTATTATATCTTAGCCTACATTCTCTCTCTCTCTCTCCTCTCTCTCTCTCTCTCTCTCTCTCTTCTCTCTCTCTCTCTCCTCTCTCTCTCTCTCTCTCTCTCGGCATTCACACAGACAGAAAGGAAAGGAGAAAAGAGACTGGAAAGGAGGGCGGGAGACGCAGTGAGGAAGGGAGGGAGGGGAGGGAGGGAAAGAGGGGAGGAGAAAGGAAGGGAGGGGGGCAGGAGGGAGGGAGGGAGACACCTAAGGTAGAAGGAGAAGCCCAGGTAAGTTAGGAGTGACTTTAATTAACCTTGTTCAGGTGGCTCTGCGTTGTAGGAGGCAGGTGAATGGACCTAGGGGGGGAGGGGGAGGGAGGAAAGGAGGGAGGAGGGAAGGAGGGAGAGGTGAAGAGAAAAATTTACGGAGGGAAAAATAATTAGTAATGTCGGAAGTGAGGAAGAAACGTATGTCCTGAGAGAGAGAGAGAGAGAGAGAGAGAGAGAGAGAGAGAGAGAGAGAGATGGTTGTGAGTGAGGGTGAGTGAGTGGTGAGTGACAGGAGAGGATGATGAGAGAGTAATAGTGGTGGGTGGTGGTGGTGAAAAGTGCCAAAATGTGGCCAAATGTGACGGATGGATCAGACAAAAGGAATCGAGGAGGAGGAGGAGGAGGAGGAGGAGGAGGAGGAGAGGAGGAGGAGGAGGAGGAGGAATATGAAAAGAAGACATGGAAATAATCTCTTGAATGAAAGGATGAGAGAGAGAGAGAGAGAGAGAGAGAGAGAGAGAGAGAGAGAGAGAGAGAGAGAGAGCGAGAGAGAGAGAGAGAGAGAGAGAGAGAGTCTAAAATAAGAGCAACAAAAACAAATTTAACATGAATAAGCAAGGACCACTTAGACCAAACTAGGGAAATAAAGAAAATAGAGAGAGAAAAGAAAGAGAGAAACGTAGTAGT
>JAPQNM010000038.1:22188339-22190839 GCA_029783475.1 Metacarcinus magister
ACAGGCAGAGTCAACACCTGTAAATATGAATTAACAAACATTCCCAAACAATCAATACGCGTGGAAAAACATATTTGTATTTCACGGTGCGAGAGAGCGAGAGAGAGAGAGAGAGAGAGAGAGAGAGAGAGAGAGAGAGAGAGAGAGAGAGAGAGAGAGAGAGAGAGAGAGAGAATTATAGTGAAAAATATATGTTGCGATAACGATTGGTAAACAAGATAATTACAAGCAAACTATCCTAAGTGCAGCAAACATGTAGTGAAGTTATTTTTATATATATAAGTGAAACTGTCAGATAGGAGTTATTCAGTAAAGTAAATTTTTAAAAAGTGTATGGGTATGTAAATTGAAAATATATTGGAAAACATTCTCTCTCTCTCTCTCTCTCTCTCTCTCTCTCTCTCTCTCTCTCTCTCTCTCTCTCTCTCTCTCTCTCTCTCTCTCTGTGAAAACTTTGGATAATGGGACGATTACAGAAGCCTTCCCTAGTTCCAAGGTCCTGCTTCACCTGCTCTTTATTGTAAGGGGAAGGGGAAGGGGAAGGGGAGGAAAAGGGGAGGGGAGGCAAAGAGAAAAGGAAGAAAGAGGAAGAAAGAAATAACGAAAAAAAAGTGAAATTATTTAGATATTATCATCATCATCATTATTATTATCATTATTTTCATCTTTGCATTTTCTAATAAGTAAAGAGAGGAACCAACACGAAAGATGAAGAAAAGTTAAATACGAAGAAAATGTTGCCAAGTGAATAGTAATTTTCAAAGAGAATTAGTAGATATTTCCGTCTGTCTTATTGTTATATACCGGAGGGGGAGGAGGGAAGGAGGGGAGGAGGGAAGGAAGGGGGGAAGGAAGGAAGGAAGGAAGGAAGGAAGGAAGGAAGGAGGGAGGGAGGAAGGGATGGAGTTGGATTAAAAAAAATAGGAAATGGTTGAGGAAGAAACGAGGACGCGGAAGAAGAGGGAGAGAAGAGAGAAAGAGAGAATGAAAATAGAATAAAGAAAAGATATTTACTTTCTCTGTATTTTCTACTATTAGTACAATCCATTTTTCTAAGTTTCCCTTTTCCTTTCCTCCTTGATTTCCATTTTATTTTTGAAACTCACTTTTGCTATTTTTTTCTTTTTCATTTTTCTCTTATTTCTTTTATATTTGGTCTTGAGATTCTAGTGCAGAATTTCTTCCTTTTTCACATTCACGTTTTTTTCTCTCAATCTAAAAGCGGCTCTTACTTCACATGCATTTCTTATCTCTCCCTCTCCCTCTCTCTCTCTCTCTCTCTCTCTCTCTCTCTCTCTCTCTCTCTCTCTCTCTCTCTCTCTCTCTCTCTCTCCCTATTTTTCTAACACCCTTACATCTTCCTCCTCCTCTTCCCTCCCTGTTCCTCCTTATCCCCTTCACTCATGCTTCCCCTCCTCCCTCATTACTCCCTTTCCCCTCCTTCTCACACCTCTCCTCACCGTCCTCCTCACCCCCTCCCCCTCTCCTCACCCCTTCCTCGGTAGCACGCTAGGGTCGTCGGTGCCCCTCGTCCTGTGGGGTAATAACGCCCTTACTGCCTCGTGGTCACTCGTCACACCTCCCTCCTCATTTTCCTCTTGGTCTGGCAACACTTTTTCTCTGCCTGGGGTTCGCTACCCTGCTACGGTATATGAACTCTTTGTTTTCTTCTCTCTTTTCTTTCTTGGTTTTACCTTCATAATTTGCGTGAATAAAGAATGGAAAGTTAAGGTTCTCAGTTCATAGGTTTTTTTTTTTTTTTTCTTGATTCCTTTTTCTTTCCTTTTTTTTTTACTATTTTCTTCAAAGTAGTTGTTGCTCCGACGAAAGAATTTATTTTTATTTCGTTTGTAATTTTGCTAAACAATTTTTTTTTTTTTGTGTGTGTATATATACACAGAAGCTTTTTTCTCTCTCTTTCTGTCTGCTAAGTAAACAAATATCAATCATAACCATACAGTGAGGAGATGTATTTATATTTCAAACCTTTCAATATTCTGTAAATCAAGATATACTTTCTGCTTCCCTTCCTTTCCTTCCTTCCTTCCTCTCAACAACAACTACTCGATAACCTTTCAAGTATCCATTACACAAACACTTCCTGGCTTCCTCTGCCTTCACTTGACTCACTATAACCGCGTGTACATAAAGCAAACCATAAAGTAGCACAAATTATATACATCACCTCAAAAATAGAAATGTTCCACCACTTTCACGAACACACAACACACTTTCCTCCACCTCACATCCTTCCACCTATCCTTACACCCCCTCCACTTGTCTTCACCCACCCTCCACTTCTTTTGACGCCCCTCCACTACTCCACACCCCTTCCACTTATCCTTGCAACCCCCTTCCACTTGTCCATGCGCCCTACACCTGTCCTTCCACCTCCAATTGGCATTACACTCGATTGATTAGCGTCAGAGACTCCCCTTGATCACACCTTGTCACGGAAGCTCATTAGTCACGGCCGGCAGGTAAGGGAAGGGCCTTGGCA
>JAPQNM010000038.1:22195839-22230839 GCA_029783475.1 Metacarcinus magister
CATCACCTCTTCCCCCTTTTCCGGTTACAGGTGTCTGGTTACCTGGAGAACACTGGACATAGCGTCGTGCTTACCTTAGACGGAGGAAAGACACCTGTAAATGTGACTGGCGGTCCTCTCTCCTACCGATACCAGCTGACAGAGGCTCACCTTCGCTATGGTATTGTGGATCTACTAGGCTCCGAGCACACTATCAACGGCAGAGCATTCCCAGCCGAGGTAAGGACAAAGATAGAACGAAAAAAAAGGAAGATGGAGAGGAAAGAAGCTAAAGAAAGAACTCTTGATTTTTCTTGATCAGTTCCATGTTCTTTTTCTTCGTATAATTGGGTACTCATTTTTTTTACTTCATTGTTTTGTTTTGTTTTTATTCCAGCATTCCCTTTTTTTTTCTTCTTTTATTACTTTATAGATTTTACAGTACAACCTTCGCTAATCTGTTTCACCTTTGCTGTATCTCTTTTTTTTTTCTTTTCTTTGCTTTCCTTTCTTTTTATATATATATTTTTTTTTCTTTCTAACCACCAAGCCTTACTATGAATTTGACACACCTGTATCTCCTGCCTCCTACTTTATTCCTTCCTCCTCGTGAGTGTGAATTTTGACTTTTTTTCTTTTTTTTTCTATTTTTTTTTTCTTTCTTTTTTTCCCCCTTTCTTAAGCCACTTACATCATAGTCAAAAAGGCAACAACTTCGGAGAAAGAATATATATATTTTTTCTCTCTATTTCCACGTCCAGTCATTCTGTTACTTCACGGTGAAAGGAGATAGAGAGATAGAGACAGAGAGAGAGAGAGAGAGAGAGAGAGAGAGAGAGAGAGAGAGAGAGAGAGAGAGAGAGAGAGAGAGAGAGAGAGAGAGAGAGAGAGAGAGAAGGTTAAATCTAGAATAGGGAAGTAGAAAGATAGTAAAAGGATTGGTGAAGGTCAGACAAGGAGAGAGAGAGAGAGAGAGAGAGAGAGAGAGAGAGAGAGAGAGAGAGAGAGAGAGAGAGAGAGAGAGAGAGAGAGAGAGAGAGAGAGAGAGAGAGAGAGAGAGAGAGAGAGAGAGAGAGAATGTGAAGGAGGGAGAGTAAGGGTAAGATGAAAGAAGAAGAGAGAGAGAGAGATAGAGATGAGAGAAGAGACGGGAAGGGGAATAAGAGGAAGGGAAGGAAATTGAAAGGAAAATGGAAAAGGGGAAAAGGAGGGAAAACAAGGAAAATGACAAAACGTTATATGTTCCCCCAAATCATATATAAATTCAGACCTGCTGCAACCACCACCACCACCACCACCACCACAACCACCACCACCACCACCACCACCACCACACCACCACCACCACCACCACCACCACCACACCACCACCACCACCACCACCACTAAACGAGAAATACAATAATAAAATAATAGAAAAAAAACACAAAGGCGAGGGTAAAAACAAAAGTCTAACACTTGTATTAATACCACCACCACCACCACCACCACCACCACCACCACCACCACCATCACCACCACCACCACCATCATCGAAACCACAAACAATAACCTTAACAAAAACAACAATTACAGTAACTAGTCACAACCACAACAATCATAACTACAACAATTACCACGATTGTCTACCATCACTGTAAAAAAACTACTACTACTGCTACTACTATTACTACTATTACTACTACTACTACTACTATTACTACTACTACCACAATTACCACCACTAACACGCCTCCCCAATACCCTTTAATAACACAATAACTGGTTTCCAATATTATATCAAAAAAAATATTACTAACTAGTTTTTCGTTTTCTTCCTATTTATTTTTTTTTTTTGGTTAGTGTCCAGCCACAAACTAATGCAAATAGTTGTGTTTTTTTTCGGAAATAACATGTAAATTAAATATGGACACTTATTTCCCTCTTTTTTTTATTTTTCTTTCCCCTCACCCTTATTTCAGTATTTCCCCTTTCTCTCTTACTTCATGTCTTCTTTTCTTCCTCTCACATTCCTTCGTCCCCTCTTCCTTTCCTTCTCTCCTTTCTTTCCCTCCTCTCACGACCTCCTTTCCCCTCTGAAACTTTCCTCTCCTCCTTTCTTAGTTATTCCTCGCTTCTCTTCCCCTCTTTTACCTGCCGTTCTTCCCTCTGTTTCTCCTCCTTCCTGTTCCCTCTGTTCGTTTTTTACTTTCATAATCCAACTCTTTCCTCCGTCTCCTACACCTTTTTCCCCTCTTCCTATGATAACCTTCTCTCTTTCTCTTTCTCTTCCTCTTCCTCCTCCTCCTCCTCCTCCTCCTCCTCCTCCTCCTCCTCCTCCTCCTCCTCCCGCATCACATGACCTGTGTAACGAGTGATCTGAAGCTTAAAATGGCTGCATATTAATCACCTAGTACTTCAAAGGAATTAATATTTGTAGAAATGTATTTTTTCCATAATTATTCATTTCCATACTTAGTTGAACGTGATGGGAGGGAGGGAGGGAGGGGAGGGAGGGAGGGGAGGAAAGGAGAGGGAAGGAAGGGAAGGGAAGCAGGGAGGACGAAAGAGAGGAAGGAGAAGAGAGGAAGGAAGGAAGGAAAAGAAAGGAGGAAGGAAGAGAGGAAGGGGAACAGAGAAAGGGGATGAAAAGAGAGGGAAGGGAGGAGAGGGGAAGGGTAGCTAAGCCGTCTCACCTCGTAAACTATGATGATAGATAAACAAAGACAAAAATCTGGCCGATAGATAGACACAGTGAGATGTACACACATATTATTCACTGTTATGGGCGAGTGTATACATATGTACGTTCGTGTGTGCGTGTAGGTGTGTCAATAACGCCCACTATTTCATCAGTCAACGTGGGCTTTTCTCTCCCTCTCTCCCCTTCTCTTGTTTATCCTATATTCTCTTTACTTCCTAAATATGTTATTCTTCTCTCTTTTCTCATCCCTAGTTCACCCTTCCTTATCCTTCCTTCCTTCTCTATCTCTCTTTTTCTTTCTCTTTTTACCCTCCTTCTAGTGTCGTTAATTCACTCTCCTTCTCTCTCATGCTCCATCATCCTCCTTTCCGTTTTCAGCACATTATTATTATTATTTTATCATTAATGCATCTTTTGATGGCCATTCCATATTTTGTACCTGTTCTGTTTGATGGATTAGCAGCCCATTACTTGCATTATGTACAGCTGCTGTTATTATAGTACTCTGGATAGCATTACATAGGATTCCAGGCTGTCCATTCGGGATTAGTGACCCATTACTCACATTACAACTGTTATTACTAGATTCTAAAAGTTATTTCATAGGTTTCCTCACTCTGTTGATTACGATTCTATTATTTGTTACTATTTTTTATCATTATTATTATTATTATTATAGAGAGTTATTATATATACACGTAGGAACCTCATATCTTTTTGTTGGATATGGCCCTGCAGCTCTCTGACCATGCCATGCCATGCCTGCCACGACAACCCTTTTTTGAGCCACTCTCTGACACAACAATGATAGGATTCGAAACATCACAGGAATAATGGTAAAAAAGTAGGAAAATAACAAAGAAACTCACATCTTGCCTGCAGTTGTTCCTCTGAGACACACGCTATACTACGAGAATCACTATTGACTTGCCTCACCCACACCCACACACACGCACACGCACCCACCAACCCACAAATTGAGCTTCCAAATTACTAACCCACCCACCCATCCATCCATCCATCCATCCACCAACTGACTGACCGACCCTCTGCTACAATGTGTTTCTCTTTCCTTTCAGCTCCAGCTCTTCGGTTACAACTCTCAGCTCTACGCTAACTTCTCGCAAGCGCTGGACAAGGCTTACGGCATCGTTGGTATCTCCGTCCTAATCCAGGTACTTTACGTTCTCTTGACTGCCGGGGTAACATTGTAGGAACGCTCAGGTGGAAGATGAAAGGAGCTTGATGGATGGTTATGTTAATTCATCTTTGTCTAAAGGTTGAAGGAAGGAAGGAAGGAAGGGGAAAGGAAATGTAGATGTGTAACTGCGGGAGAAATAATGTTCGTTCTGCCTTAGGGATGCTGCTATTGAATTCTATGCTATACGTTGTAGTTGTAGTTGTAGTTGTAGTTCAATCAAAATATGTATGGAAGTTTTTTTGGGGGTGATAATGAATCGTTGGTGTGTAATAGGAAGGGATGGTGATTGCAGTGTGAGATTGCATTGTTGTTTATATATTTTCAAGGAGGATAATATAGTGGTGTTGGTGGTGGTGGTGGTGGTGTTGGTGTAAATGTTAAAGTGTATAAGATAGGACTGGTGCGAGGAGAAGACCAACACAAATAACAAAGTGCTTTATCGACAGATCGGGGAAAGGCCCAACCCAGCCCTTAGTCAGCTGACCGCAGGCGTCGACCAGATAAAATATGTTGGTAAGTTCTCTCTCTCACTCTCTCTCTCTCTCTCTCTCTCTCTCTCTCTCTCTCTCTCTCTCTCTCTCTCTCTCTCTCTCTCTCTCTCTCTCTCTCTCTCTCTCTCTCTCTCTCTCTCTCTCTCTCTCTTTCTTCACACTTTCTCTCCATTTTCATACTAAAATAATCTAGCCTTTTCTTCCGTCCTTCGCTGACATACTATACTTTTTTTCTCTCTTTCTATCGACGACATATTTCTTTACGCCCTTTTGCAGTACTGTAAGGTCCCCAGAATCTATGTAGCTTCTTGAAAAAACAATGCTCCTCTCTGTTCCCCTCCATGTCCCCGTCCCGACGCTACCCTACCCAGTATTCCTCTTCCTTCCCTACCTCCGTGTCTCTCACCCTTCCTCTCTCTCTGTGTCGGGGTGCTTGCCGTGTGAATGTCGGTTTCTGTGAGAGTGTCAGTGTGTGTGTAAGAGGTAGAAAAGGTTGGAGAGCTTTACGGTATGTTACGGTGAAGGTGTAAATATTATATACGTGAAAGGGAAGCTTGGCGTGAAATCCAGGGCAGTTGTGATGTTACGAGGCTGTAAATGTGTCAGTAAGGTACACGGTATGTATGTACACGCGCACACGCTCACTGGTACACATAAAGACACACACACACACACACACACACACACACACACACACACACACACACACACACAATGGCTATCTGTTCAGTTCTCTCATACTTCAGATTATCTTTCTTTTACTGTTTTTCCTTCTCTTCTTCCTCCTCCTCCTCCTCCTCTTCCTCCTCCTTCTCCTCTTCCTGAAAGTCATCCTCTCATGTGACATTCCTAGATCTTTCAAATCAAGTAAAATAGAATGACAAAAACCAAAAACTTTTCTAATTAGATTTATCATGCGTACACCTCCTTAATTGTGTGTGTGTGTGTGTGTGTGTGTGTGTGTGTGTGTGTGTGTGTGTGTGTGTGTGTGTGTGTGTGTGTGTGTGTGTGTGTGCGTGTGGCAGTCAAGACAAGGGAAATTCGCTACCTAACCAGTAATTAGGTGTCATTCATCCAAAAGTCATTATTTACGGTCGTTCACTCTTAATTAGGCGGACAGGTGAGTTGTCAGTGGCACTCGACCAGGTAAATTACAGATGTTTCGAGGTCACAGGTGTACGCCTCTAATATGCCTATCATTAGCAGGTGATACACGAGGGTAAACTAATCTAACCTAACCTCACCTGCTTACCTTAGAACATTACCTTAAACTTAATCAATCTAAAACGATCCAAACTAATTTACCTTCATTGGATTTTGATAATAATGGAAGAATCTTAACTATATATGACTTTTTTTTTCTGTGTGTGTGTGTGTGTGTGTGTGTGTGTGTGTGTGTGTGTGTGTGTGTGTGTGTGTGTGTGTGTGTGTGTGTGTGTGTGTGTGTGTGTGTGTGTGTGTGCAGGGGAACTTCGAAGAGAAGCTAATAGAGAAAGAAAGAAAAAACTGAGGAGGAAGAGAATTAAGAGGAGAAAGAAGAAGAGGAGGAGGATTAGAAAGAGAATAAGAAGAAGAGGAGGAGGAGGAGGAAGAGGAGGAGAAAGAGGTAGAGAAACCATGATATCAAATCCGTGAGCTATAGTGATTAGTGGAACCAGTTACACACAGAGAAGGCAGGAAGGATGAGGAAGACACGAGGGAAGGGGAGACTGATGCAAAGATGAAACGATTGAGATGAGCGAGGGAGGCTGATGGCACGGGAATAGATACACTGTGGAATGATGAGTTGGGAGAGCAAGAGGAGGAATAAATAGGTTAGAGGGGGAGAGAGAGAGAGAGAGAGAGAGAGAGAGAGAGAGAGAGAGAGAGAGAGAGAGAGAGAGAGAGAGAGAGAGAGAGAGAGAGAGAGAGAGAGAGAGATAAGAGGATCACTCATAGCCACAATCCATCATAATATTCCCTCTCTGTATTTATATATCAAATCAGATGTTTTAAATTAATTGACAGCTTGGCTCTAAATAGTCTCTCTGATCTGCTTTGAATTTCATGAGGATTTGGGGACCGTGACCAGAATGAGCTCATCGGGTGTTTTGGTGATGCTACTCAATAAATATTTTCTCTCCCTCATTTCCAGCGACTCACAAGCCCAAGTGACTCGCAATTATGCACGTGACTCACAGTATATACAGGTGACTCTCCAGTTAATTTGTACAGGTGACTCATGGTGGAAAAGTTGTACTAGGTGACTCCAGTTAAGCCCAAGGAACTTACCTATGACTCAAGCACATACAGGTAACGACTCATTTCACTGAAGATGTTGTGAACGTGACTCAAGAAACAGGTAACTCCACAGGTGCCTTAATTAACTGTTGACTCAGGTGAGATTATGCCAAAAAACAAGTCTCAAATTAATGAAGCAGTGACTAAAAAAACACTACTACTTCTACTACTACTACTACTACTACAACTACTACTAATTCTACTACAACTCAGAATGTTGCAATTGACTCTCTACAAATAATGTGTGTATGTGTGTGTGCGTGACACCATAATAATAATAAAAAAAAACTTTCCAAGACGATATTTTCAACTAAAACAAAGAAGGAAAAAGTGTATGTGTTTGAGAAAATTGCAAACATACACACAAGTGACTCATAAAAACGCACACTGACTCTACAATTAAAAAGAGAGAAAGAGCGAGAGAGAGAGTGAAATGAAAACGAGTGACATGTGTGTACAATTAGTGACTAAAATAACAACAACTACTAATAGTACTACTACTACTGTTATACAACCATAACAACAATAACTACTACTACTACTACAACTCAATATGAATAATGTATAGATATAAGACCACAACTTAGAACCTTATAACCCACGACTCCTAACCAGACTAAAACCCACTGTAGTTGAACAGAATTAAACCCCAACCACTAACTCCCCCCACCACGACTCCCAAGAAAGAACTTATCCCTACCCCCACCACAACTACAACTACAACCACAACCACAGAAAAAAACGACTCATAACACCACAGAACGACCATTAACAAACACCATGACAACTACAGCAACCAACCACTACCACCCACTGACTCCCTACAATCATCACCACGACTACCATCATCCCATCCAACATCCTCCCCCTCCCCAAATAATTGCAATCCCACCTTGTCCCTCAGGTATACTAACAAGTCCCTCTCTGTACAGGTGACAGATACAGCGTGCGCCACCTTAGCGTGCATGACCTCCTACCAAGCACTACTTACTACATGACCTACGAAGGCTCTACTACCATGCCCGCTTGCCACGAGACAGTCACGTGGGTCATCTCAAACAAGCCTATTTACATCACTAAGCAGCAGGTGTGTGTTTGTGTGTGTTTGTGTGCGTTTGGGTTTTATTTTCTAACGTGTGTGTGGATATTATTTGTAGCATATATATAAATGGTATGCCTAGCTAATCTATGTACGTTTTTGTTTGTGTGTCTCTCCAGCTGCACGGTCTACGACAGCTGCATCAGGGAAAGGATGATAAGCAGGCTGGTGCTCCTCTCGCTAATAACTTCAGACCACCACAGAAACTTCATCACCGTCCAGTCCGCACTAACATCGACTTCACAAACGCGGTAAGTGTCAGCTAGTTCTCTATTATTTTTTTTCTCTCTCTCTCTCTTTATCCTCCTTCATTCATTTTTCTATTCCATTCATTATCATTTGTCCCTTTGTTCTTTTTCTCTTGATTTTGTTCTTTCTTTTCCTTTGCCTCTCACCGCCCTTGCTTCTACCTAATTCTAATGTCAAGCAATAATCAATGTGCTTCCTTATTTAATATCTTCTAACCTTTATCTGTTGTAGGAAGTCTGAAAATAAAGTCAGTGAGTGAGTGAGTGAGTGAGTGAGTGAGTGAGTGAGTGAGTCAGTCAGTCAATCAGTCAGTCAGGCAGAAGAACCTTTATATTCGACTACAACATTTTTCTTTCTTTTTTCCACAGGGAGGAAACTGCCCCACAATGCACCGCGAGGCGTACTACAAAGGTGTGTATATGATCTCTCTCTCTCTCTCTCTCTCTCTCTCTCTCTCTCTCTCTCTCTCTCTCTCTCTCTCTCTCTCGTAGTTTTTGTAGAAGAAAGTTTGCATCTCATTCGCACCAGATTTCGCTTGTACTATAAGAAATTATTATTATTGTTATTGTTATTATTATTATTATTATCATTATTATTATTATTATCATTGGGCCACCGTTAATATGCTCTCTCTCACTTTTTTTTTCTCTCTCTATCTGTTGTGGCGTCTCTCTATATATTTTTTTTTACTTCAGTTTCTTGTCTGTTTGTATGTTTGTTTACAGCAAGGTGTGTGTGTGTGTGTGTGTGTGTGTGTGTGTGTGTGTGTGTGTGTGTGTGTGTGTGTGTGTGTGTGTGTGTGTGTGTGTGTGTTTTGTTGTGCCTGTCTGGGTATGTCTGTATTTGTCAGAATTTCTCCCGCTCTGAATGTCTGTCTGTCTGTCCGCAAAGGTATTTGTGTACGTAACTTGTCTGCTCTCTCTCTCTCTCTCTCTCTCTCTCTCTCTCTCTCTCTCTCTCTCTCTCTCTCTCTCTCTCTCTCTCTCTCTCTCTCTCTCTCTCGTAGGGGCCCCTTTTTATTTTACTACTAAAATTATTGACCCAGAAAAGAAAATAAATAAAAACATAGCGTATATAAAATTGGAAAAACAAAATTTCTTTACCAAAACAACAACAACAACAAAATGGATGAAACAGAAAATTACGTTCCACAAATTTCTATCTCTTTATAAATATACGTAGCTCTCAGCAATTTTTTTTTCCTTTACGCATACATATTCAAAGGTGTTCCCCCTTAAATTGAGGGATGGAATATTATGAACCTAACAAATTGGCATTGTTAAGAATTGACGCTTTTTATTCAACCGTAGATAAACATTATTTTTTTTTCAACTTTATTTTATTTATTTTTATGGGAGATGAAAACTTTCGTAGAGTGATTGTTTACTTTCTACATGGCTGTTCTTCTTGATTGTGCTTCTGCTGCTGCTGCTGTTATTATTATTATTATTATTATTATTGTTGTTGTTATTCTAGTATTTGTTCCTTCCTTAGTTCTTCGCTTTAATAAGTCTTTCTTTTCATCAATCTATTTAGTTACTCTTGAAAGCTGTAAAACAAACAAATATGCATCACGCAGCCTATTATTACTATCATTATCATTATTATTATTATTATTATTATTATTATCATTATTCACCTTTTTTTACTTTTTTCAAACTTATATTCATGTTTTTAAGGTTCCATTGAGGGCTTGATGACGTAACCGTTTTCATAATGTTATGTTATGGTTGCGTGATGCTCCTAAGTTAGCTATTCTGCTCTCTCTCTCTCTCTCTCTCTCTCTCTCTCTCTCTCTCTCTCTCTCTCTCTCTCTCTCTCTCTCTCTCTCTCTCTCTCTCTCTCTCTCTCTGCATGATATTAGTAATGTATTTATAGATTTTCGTTTTTAGTAAATATTTGAACACTTGTATAGTAGTATAAATAGTAACATCAGCTGCAGTAATACGTAGTTATAGTAGGGTAGTAGTAGTAGTAGTAGTAGTAGTAGTAGTAGTAGTAGTAGTAGTAGTAGCAATAGTTAATAGTTAGTAGAAGTAGTAGTAAGTAAGTAGTAATAGTAGTAGTAAGTAGTAGGAATAATAAGTAGTGTGTAGTAGTAGTAGTAGTAGTAGTAGTAGTAGTAGTAGTAGTAGTAGTAGTAGTAGTAGTAGTAGTAGTAGTAGTAGTAGTAAAAGTATAGTAGTAGCAGTAGTAATAATAGTAGTGGTAGTAGTACAGAATATCGTTGTCTTTGTAATAGTGGTAAAAGCTGTACAATCAGACAATGACTTTCTTGACATTAGTATTGTTTTCCTTTCACACTAAGTAGAAGTATTATAGTTATACTGCTTTTATATACTCCTCTTTTTGTATGACATTATTGTGCTCTTAGAATAGTAGTATTTTTCAAACATTTTGTATTATTTTGCTTAGCACATATCTGGATTGTATATGTATGTATGTTTGTATGCATATTCTTGCTTAGCTAATTCTTAATACTACCTTTCCACACACACACACAACCTCAAGCACGTGTATATGAGCTAAATATCCATAGTTTGAACTCTCTTAACTAGTTTCCTCACTCACAACTTTTACTCTAATGCTTATATGAGAAAATAGAGAGAGAAAAAGAGAGGGAAAGAGACACTTATTTAACATACATCAATTATTATATCTTAGAAGCAGCAGCTAAGCTATCATTTGAGCATCATACCTTTTTTATTAGGAATTCTTAGATGAGTTCTATCTTCCAGACCCAGATCCTCACACTGCTATTTGCTAACATTTTATTTACTGTTTATTCATCATATGCTAGTTCACTGCCTGGGTCTGGTTTGATGCACAGCTAGCTATTAGTTTTATTATTATTATTATTATTATTATTATTATTATTATTATTATTATTATTATTATTATTGTTACTATGATTTATGTCTTGAGTTGCGAAATGAGGCCCCCTTTTGTGTACTGACGAGCCTCGATCCCCTCCCCACCTTCTTGCAGCTCACAACTTTACTGTCGAACACCGGACCCCCCTAACCAGGTGAGTGTGGCGGCGAGGTGAGTGAGTGGGTGAGCTTGTGAGTGAGTGTGGCAGTAAGGCAGCGGGTGAGTGGTTGGTTGGTGGTTGGTGGACTGACTGTATGACTGGACAATGAAGGCCATGATGACTGGAGTATACATGCTATTGGTCACACACACACACACACGCACACACACACGCACACGCACACACGCACACGCACACACACGCACACACACACACACGCACACACCAAGATACTATTTTTTCATTGACCAAACCGACTGTTTATTAAGTACCAATAGCATGTGTACTTTTTCTTCTCATGACGTGTTTGGGGGAGGAGGTGTAGGGAGAGAGAGAAAGGAGGGAGAAGAGAGAGGAGAGAGAGAGAGGAAGAGAAGGAGGAAGAAGAGATATTTGTCTCTCTAACTCCTTTTCCTCCATCCACAGAAATTTAAAGGGTGATTTGAAATACGTGTGTGTGTGTGTGTGTGTGTGTGTGTGTGTGTGTGTGTGTGTGTGTGTGTGTGTGTGTGTGTGTGTGTGTGTGTGTGTGTGTAAATACCGGCACCTACACATGTGTACCTCATAGTTGACAATGCTGTGTACACGGGATAACTGTGTGTACGTATAGGGCTTAAATTAATTAAATGTTTACGGATATGTGTGTGTGTGTGTGTGTGTGTGTGTGTGTGTGTGTGTGTGTGTGTGTGTGTGTGTGTGTGTGTGTGTGTGTGTGTGTTTAAGTGTGCAAATGGTCAGATGTGTAAATCGTTCGTAGAAATGTATATATTTACAAATATGTATGTATGTATATATGTATGTATGCATATATGTATGTATGTATGAATGTATGCTGAAATCAAACGCACGTGTGTTCATAACTATTAATGACGATCATGACGATGATTATGATAAACTCCACAAACGTAATACATATAATAAAAAAAAATTGAAAATATATACTTCATCCCCCCCCCCTTAATGTTCCCTTTGTGCTGGAGAACCTTTAAAGGGAGGAACGACACCCTTACTCCCTTTATGTCTTCCCCGCCAGCCTTCCCTTTGCCTTGTCCCTTGAATGAAAAAAAACATTGGGAAAAGACATAATCCCCTTAATTTATGTATATATAATAGAAAAAAAATTGGCGTAAGTGAAGATAAGCTAATCCTATCTTAATACGATCTTCTTATCATTACAATTATCAATACCTTTATTATTTGTATCATTATTATTAGTATCTTATTACTCTTATTGTCCCCTAGCATACATTATATATATATATATATATATATATATATATATATATATATATATATATATATATATATATATATATATATATATATATAGTATGTGTGTGTGTATGTATGTATATATATGTATGTATGTATATATATGTACCCCTCTTCTGATATTTACCATTCGTGTGATGTAGTTTGTGTAGTGTTTCACCCTTTTTCCCTGCCGTTTTCCCATGTGTTCCCATGTTGTGTTGAGTTCCGTTACCTGTCGTAGAGGTGTGGTATAGCTTGTTGTGCGTGGTAACCAATACAGTTTTATATTACTAGTGGGCGCCGTTGCATCTGTTACTACTGTCGTTCTCTCTTTTTTATTGTTGTTTTTGCTTTAGTTTCTGTTCACTGCACCACAATTTTTTCTTTTTTCAATGCGAGTGACTGAGGTGTTGTTGATTACTTACTTTAACCTGAAATTTTTTGTTTTCCTGCGCGTTTGTGTGTCTGCGTGTGTTTGTTGAGAACTTTCTTGTCTCCCTGGACGAAACTGTCGTAATTGTCAGTGTTTTAGTTCGGTGGTTGTTGTGAAATGTTTCTGCTGACGAAGCCTTTGCTTGGTGTGCACGCAGGACCTTCGCTCCCTTCCCTACCTCCCTCACTCCCTCCCTCACTCCTTCGCTCCTTCGCTCCTTCACTCCCTCACTCCCTCACTTCCCTCATTCACCCTCTCCCCGCGTGGCCCTGACGAAGGGGACACACGACACTCATCCAGTTAATTAATAAACAGGTGGACAATTTTTTCCCCCCCCTTTTGCGAATTCAGGTAAATAAAAAAATATAGCGTTCCATTGTTAACAAAGCGCTGTGCCGGCGATGGAAACAAGTGTACAATGGAACCAATTATTAGTCATGCCAGACCTAAACCAATGAAATAAAATGTGGAGAATAAAAGTACCACAAATGTACGTACGTTGGATCAATATGAAACTTTCTTTTGTTTTCTTTTCTTTTTCACGTTACTTTCACTTTGCCATTTTGTTCAAGAGAGAGAGAGAAGAAGAGTTACGTCACGGCATGGCGAGTGACTATCTAGGACTTCAGCGTTCTTAAGCCTTGACAAAGATTACTCTCCTTTCTGCCCTCCGGCTTACAAAAAATCACATCACTACTGGAAGAAAAGAAAGAAAAAAAACACGCGATTCTACTTATTTTACGAACATACCATCGTTTCTTAAGTGAAAACCTGAAGGTGATGAGAGGGAACATTTGTTATCTCTCTCTTATCCGTCTTTCAAGAGGAGGTATGTTGAAGGGGAAGTGGAGTTTATGTGTTGAGGATGAGTGTTGGGTACTGGTGGGCGGAGGACTGGTGGAAGTGAAGGGAGTGGAGGTGGTAAAAGGTGGAGAATAAGATGGAGTGAGAGTAGAGTGTTGTCGGAAGAGGAAAGTAGAAATGAAGAATATGAAGGTGGAAGAATGTAAGCTTAAGATATAGGATGTTGAAGACAGTAAAGGGAAGGGATGAATAAGATGGAGAAGCATAAAAAAGTGAAGTCAGAACGTGTGTATGAGTGTGGGTTTGAGTGGAGAATCAGAAAGAATTGAAGTAGCGAGAGTGGAAGTTGAATAATGGAAGGTGAGGGAAGTGGATGTGAATATTGTACTACCCGTGGTGTTGTGTTGGAGTGGAGTAGACAGTGAAAGGTGAGCAGACATCACTCATCCATAGGTAAACAGGAACAACTAATTAATGTCGTTACGCTCACTTTGCTCTGATCGACAGGCTAATTATGGAAAGGTGATTTGATTATGATTCCATGGCCATTCATTATAAAATAAAAACTAGAATTATACGCTAAGGGTTTAACTTTAATTGCGTTTTAGGAAAGGCAACGAACAGGAACCAACTAACTAACTAACTCTACTGTAAAGAATGATATAAAAAAAAATAAATTGCACGTAATCAATTATACACCAACACGCACAAGGAAACTTTGAAATGGCGCCAACAAATTAGTTCCCCCTTAAAAAAAAAACAAGAAAAACAACATACACATAAAAAATAAAAAATAAATCAGTGAGTAAGTTTCCGGAGAAATCGCATTATTTATAAGTAGGAAAAGTTGACCCTAAAAGCCGTATAACTTCATCAAATTCCCGACACCTTGACCACTTAACACCACCTTCTCCTCTCCTTTACTTCACTTTACTTCACTTAACCTGACTAACACCACACGAGTACAAAGTTCCTGTTTATTCCTACGTCTGTCATATTCTATTCCCTCGCCAAGCCAGACAGACAGACAGGTATAAGTAGACACACCTGTACTTTTCAGCTTAGTATCTCTCTTCCTTACCTGGTTCTCTCTCCCTTCACCCTATGCAGATATTTTTCTTCCTCCAATCCCATTTTTACTGCTCTCTTAAGTTTTAGACTCAAGTTTTCCTGACTCTCAATGATGCCTTACAGCTTTTTCCTCCTCCACGAACTCTATATACGTGTTTTTTTCTGTAATAGTTGTTTGTGGAAGTGACGTGTTTTTTTTTGGCTTTAATGCTGATCTAGAGAGTATACAATTATATTACAAGATGAAACGCCTCCACCATATAATGATTTCAGTTTTATAAGCTTCACTACGTTTACAAGTCAGATTATGGTATTAAAAAAGACTCTTTAATCGTCAAAAGATCCACCCATCATCCTTCCCGTTATCGTGATTTGGTGTTTCAAAATATAAAAGAAATGTAAACAAACGATGTTAAAAAAATAAAGAAAAATATATGTAAGACAAGATGAAACGCCTCATCAAAGCGAGTATCAAAGCCACACGTTCCGCCACATTTTCAAGCTTGATCACAGCAATCAAGAGACTCTGATCCGCAAAACATCCACTACTCTTGGTTATGTTTTCCGTCTCGCTCCGAACAAACACGTGGACGGATTACAACGCTTCCTCTGAGCACATAAGAGTTGTATTGTTCCAGTAACTCGGGTTTTTTTTTATTTATTTTTATCCTACCTCAGCTTAGCCTTTACAGCGGAAGAGATTATGATGGTGATGGCGTATATTCTGTGACATGGAGGAGGTTACAAGTCATTCCGGTGATCAAATGAAGAGTGAGTTGACTGGGGTTCGAACTGGCTACACCCACTCACCAGGGAGAGTTAGTGTACGGCGTGCCAGTCTATTGTGTCACAAGGAGAGGACTGGACATCACATTTACAAGCTCTATAAATTGAAACATTTAGTTAGTTTGTTTTCTCATATGTTTGTAAAGTTAATGTAGCTATATGAATGTATGTATGTATGCCATGTGTCACCAGTTTTCCCCTTTTCACTCTTTCCTCCATCTCCTCAAAGTCTTTTCTCAGCCCCTTTGCCACTCCCTACCAGCCTCCCGCGTCCCTCCGTCGTACTCAGCCATCGTCTCACCCTCACCTCCCCCTCTAAGACGCAGGGTGCCTCGTCCACACCCTTGCACCTACCCTATATTTACACCTATCACCTCAAAAACACAAGCAATTAAAATGGGGCACCTGACCTCCCAAGACCCTCCCTCCCTTCCTTCCTTCCCGTCTCTCCCTCTCCATAACGAGCATCGGTCTGAAGGAAAATATCTGGGACCCGGAACCCCAACTTTCGTAATCACGGTTCTGGCAGCGACTCCGCGGCACCCGTCATTAGAGCTTCTGAAAACACAAAATAATATTCTCGCACCTCTCACCATTCTACTCCTCGCGCTGGGGAGCAAAAATACCTTCATTATAAAAAAAATCCTTCCCGATCACAGCCCCTCCAGTGAAACCTTTCAGGACTTCAAAAGGCCCTTTGATATCGAGGTGGGAGGGACTTCTCGGCGTGGGCCCACCTGGACACACCTGGAAGCACCTGCAGCGCCACCTTCAGACTAAAGAAACCATATATCCCAAAACGCCGGCGGGAAATTGCAGGTAGAAGAGCAAAGGATCACCAGAAGGATACGTTGGTAAATCAGGACTATACCCGGGAGGCTCCAGCAGTGACACAAGAAGCTGATCAAAGACGAGTTTGAAAAAAAGAAGTCTTCCAACGAACCATCATCGCTCTAGAAAGGAAGGAAGGAAGGAAGTCCCTGGAAATAGCTGTAAATAACCTTTTATACTGAATAGTCTAAAGGGAACTCACAAAACAACTACTAATCAACGGGGGAATTACGGAAGTTTTCCCAAGAAGTTCACGACCGCCGGATGAGGGACCTAAGAATACACCACGACCCACGGACACCCACGGACACCCACGACCTCCTTCCTCATCACGACCCCAGCACACACAAGAGCACCGAGAAAATTACCTACCGAAGAACATTACCACTCCATGATACTACTCCTTTCTTTTAAAAAATCTTCCTCCTCCTCCTCTTCCTATTCTAACTTTTTCTTCTAACATTGAAGGACTTGCTCAGATCCATATAGATTGCCTATGGATTGATGGATAGATGGATGAAGAGGTACATACATAGACTGAGAGATGGATAAGGAACAAATTACTTTTTTCCTTATATATCGTCACCTAGATCTATTTACCTGTTTGCTACCACTACCACCACAACACCACCACCACCACCACCACCACCACCACCACTACCACCACCACCACCACCACCACCACCACCACCACCACCACCACCACCACCTCTGCCTCCACTACTTGTAATACTGCAACGTTTGTCCTTCACACTTAATCAATCCACCAAAACACCTCGGTCAACACCACTCTCTTGTACCACCACAACCACCACCACGACCACCTGTCCCTCGCCACTACCACCACACACACACACACACTGTCGTACCTCACCACCACAACCATTCTTCAATACCTCAACACCGACCATCAAGAAACCACAACCATCTTCTACTGTCACCACTACTTAATCTGCAATCTCTTCCACAACTACTACTATCACTATCCTCGTTATGCATCACTATCAGTTTTCACCAACAGAACAACTACATCAGCTACCATTACCACCATCAATACAACCATAGCAAACTTCAGATCACGCCAAAGCTAACCCAAAATAATTATGGACTGATAATTATAATTACTCTTAATGAAGCAAACTTGAGCGCGACTTTAATGATGGTAAACCCGAGAGAGAGAGAGAGAGAGAGAGAGAGAGAGAGAGAGAGAGAGAGAGAGAGAGAGAGAGAGAGAGAGAGAGAGAGAGAGAGAGAGAGAGAGAGAGAGATGGAGATGATAGACTTTTGAACACCGACTTTATATTCAGATTGTAATGCATGAGAGCTAAAAAAAAAAGAAGCAAAGGAGGAACAAGAACAAGATGAGAAAGAAGGAGAAGAAAAAAGAAGTACACGAACAAAAACAAGAACAAGAACAAGACCAAAAATAAGAACAAGAGCAACAAAAAGAAAGAACAAGAAGAAGGACAGAGAAGAAAAAGACACAAGAAAAAAAAGCAAGAAGAACAAGGACAAAAAAAAAAATGAACTAGCTTATGATAAAAAAAATTATATTGGCTTTGTGACATGAAAAAAAAGAGACACAAAGAGAGAAAAAAAGAAAAACTCTTGACATAGGTAACACACACCAGCCATTTACACCTGGTAGTACCCATGCTGACACACTGTGGTTACTCACACACACACACACACACACACACACACACACACACACACACACACACACACACACACACACACACACACACACACCACCTCACCACCACACTGTTACCGCAAAGAAATGTTCGATAAATAAGATCAACACAAGTGGTTTCACAAAATTCAACTGCTGACATAAATATTTCAAGACATATAGCGTGATACAAATTATGTTTCATTATTTACCTCACAGTTGTTCGACATTAGTTGCTGTGCTACAATAAAACCACACACAAATATACTTAGAACCCAAATTCCTGAGTTGCAAATTACAAGTCGTTTCTCGAGGGACATGCAGTCAAGATTTGATATGAGGTTTGCATCAAGCGGAGGAAAGAAAACGGAAGGAAAGAAGAAGGAAAAGAAATAAGGAGGAAGGGAAGGAAAGAAAAAGAAGAAGACAAGAAGGCAGAATATTTTCCTCACTAGTTCCTTCTTCACCCCTCCCTCCTCACCCGTCAGCCGTCAGCCGTCAGCAGGGGGAGGCGGGAACATATCGTCAGCTACCGTCATTGCATTGCGTGGCGCCAACTTGTCCCGGTAATGAGGCGCCAACGACCCGAACGCACGTCAACAACCCAGCAAGGTAGACTAAAATAAATACACGTGTTTCACCTTCCTCTCTCGGGACAAGAACACTTTATACAGGAGCTTCAAGAACTCTAGGTATATATAAGAACCGCCGCGCCACTTGCATCGACATCGCGCAACGCAACGTCTTGATCTGCCACAGTTTCCTCGCCGTCAGGACCTTCCCTTCCCGCCACTTTTGGTTGTGGTTATGCAGCATGAGGTGGAGACATTGGGTGATGCCACACTCATCCAATGCAGACAAACAGCACCATTACAACATTTTAGGGTTATAGCTTAAGGTTACTGTCGGGAGGATCGTCCAGCCTTCTTCCTCTTCCTCTTCCTCTCCTCTTCCTCTTCCTCTTCCTCTTCCTCTTCCTCTTCCTCTTTTTCCTCTTCCTCTTCCTCTTCCTCTTCCTCTTCCTCTTCCTCTTCCTCTTCTCTTCCTCTTCCTCTTCCTCTTCCTCTTCTTCCTCTTCTCCTTCCTCTTCCTCTTCCTCTTCCTCCTCCTCTTCCTCCTCCAACCTTTCTCTCTCACTCTTCCCTTCACCTGTCGACCTCACACAGGTGGTCATATTCTCTCTCTCTCTCTCTCTCTCTCTCTCTCTCTCTCTCTCTCTCTCTCTCTCTCTCTCTCTCTCTCTCTCTCTCTCTCTCTCTCTCTCTCTCTCTCTCTCTCTCTCTCTCTCTCCATGATTTACTATGCAACCGTCATTCCTAAAATGTAGGTGCGATAAATTCATGTCGTATACTGCTGTTTGCGCGCACACACACACACACACACACACACACACACACACACACACACACACACACACACACACACACACACACACACACACACACTAATATCACCAACAAACAAAAAACCTTCCTACGTACGTTAATCATTCTTTACACCCTCGTTCAAGTACATTTGGCACGTACAAAACCTTCACGTGTTATGTTCGTCTTGTTTACAACTTCCTGTGTTGTCTAGGTGCTCCACGCATACCTTCACTCGGCTCACTTAACACAGTGTCTCATTCCACCTCGTCAATGGGCTGCAGCGACAACACTTCCCATCGTTTCTACATTCCAGTGTCCACTTTCTCCCCTCACATTTCTCTTCCACTTCAATGACGGGTCTTTTTCCCCTCTTTTCTGTGTATATTCCTCTCGTTTTCTTATCACTTTCTCGTTCAGTTGTAGTTCTTTAGACCCTCTTTTTTTCTTCTACTACGTCTCCTACTCGTCTCTTCTCTTCCTCACCTCGCTCTTCAACACTAAGACATCAGTACATCTTAAGAACCTTGCTGGCCTCTCAAGTCTTAGTTCGAGTCCTGGCTCCACCTCACACTTTGTTCCTTCACTGCCACACCTTCAAAACTTGCCTTTTCTTTCTTCTCTTTATGCTGTATCTCTATTTGCCTCCATAAAGCCTACTGGCACCAACGGTTTGTGATGTAGAAAACAAAAATTGGCCTCCCTATCACATCCTCGCCAGATTCTGATTACCTACTTGCTTTCCTCTATTTTCTCTTTTATTTTTGATGTTTTTTTTTCCGCTACATGTCTCTTCCACACACATCCATCCATCCATCCATCCAAACACCTTTTTCATTTATCAAATATATTAACTCACTCACTTGGCCAGACTCTTACCCTTTCGGAGACATTTGTCAACCCATAGGTGGCAAAACCAACGTTCATTCCTTTCATTCCTGTGACCTTTTTTTTTATTCTCCCAAGATTTTCTATTTGCTCCCTCTTGTCAGGGTTTGAAGTCCCGCCACCTTTTCACACCAAGCTGCCTCGACTCCCACCAGTGCCTCATCCACTATTCTTTTCCAGCACACTCCAGACCCTATTGTAATACCCTTTTGGCCATCTTGACATTCACTTCCTCCTCCTCCTTCGTCATCTTCTACCACCCCTCATCTTACTTTTTCTCCTCCTCCTCCTCCTCCTTTTTCTTTCTCCTTGTCCTAGTTCTTCCTTTTTTTCTTTTCCTTTATTTATTTTTTTTTCTACTTTCTCTTTCTCTTCCTCTTCTTCTTCCTCTTCCTCTTCTTCCTCCTCATCCAACCTTTAAGCCAACACCTGCTGCACAGATTTATTTCTTTGCCCTAAACCTTTCCTTTACACACACACACACACACACACACACACACACACACACACACACACACACACACACACACACACACACACACACACACACACTAACGACAGCACTTTCGTTCCTTCTCCATCTCAGCATTTACTAGTTTTTTTTTTCTCCTTCTCCTCTTCCTCCTCGTTTTCCTTTCCTCAGCTTTCCCACACGTCTTTGCAAAATTAAGAAACCGTCGTATCCCTGCAATTTGTCCTTCATCCCTGTAATCGCCGCTGCCAGTCATCAAAAGCTACGACAAACAGAGAATTCCAAACGATCTCCAGTGCGTTTATCAGGTTCAAAATATACTCACAGAGGAGATGGTTTCTTTGGGTTCTCATCATGGTGTTTCAAGAGTTCGGTTAATTTAACAACGTGATATACTCCACACACACACACACACACACACACACACACACACACACACACACACACACACACACACACACACACACACACACACACACACACACACACACACACATTAAATAAAAAGTGGTGGTGGTGGTGTGGTGGTGTAACATACTCTCACACTCCCTTGTAGATGCAACATAAATACATTAAACACATTAAAACTTAAGGTATAAAGGAGAAGGTGCGTGGAAGGGCGTGTGGGCGTGTAGGCCTTGCATGCGTAATGAACAGACACACCCCAACTCACGAATGAGACTGGTTCACTGGTTCACGGATATGCTTCGTTTGCCGAGTCGCTATATTCCCAAGACCAGTTCGATTTTACGTTCTGATTCGTTATTAGGTTTGGATCTGTAAATCACACGGTTCGTTTCCTGGGTTCACTTATTGGTTCACATTCCGTTTACTGGTTCACTGACTTACTTACTTACTTGTTTGTTTGTTTGCCGGTTCATTTGGTGTACTTTCAAGTTTCATTCGGTTCATTCAACTCAGGGAATACCAGGTAATAGGAATCCCCCTCGAGGGCAACACTACGAAGCAAAAATTAATCTTAAAAACGCGTCTCGGGATTACTAAGTTTGATGAACAATTACAATCAAGTCATTTTTCTTTGTACCGTAACTGTGACGTAAGCATAGAATGAGAGAGAGAGAGAGAGAGAGAGAGAGAGAGAGAGAGAGAGAGGAGAGAGAGAGAGAGAGAGAGAGAGAGAGAGAGAGAGAGAGAGAGAGAGAGAGATGTACGTCTAATAAAAATAAAGTAGAAGAAAGGTTCGCCCGGCATAATCAGGTATCCATATGCATGAGACTCACTCAGTCCAGAAGGAAGAGAGAACGCGGCTGAAAACTGAACCAGAACGAAGTATACATGTGTGAGGGTAATACAGTGTGTGTGTGTGTGTGTGTGTGTGTGTGTGTGTGTGTGTGTGTGTGTGTGTGTGTGTGTGTGTGTGTGTGTGTGTGTGTGTGTGTGTGTGTGAAAGATAGAGAGAGAGAGAGAAAGTGAGAGAGAAAGAAAGAGTTACGGACCCCCAAGGAAAGGAAAGACAGACAAATAGACAAGACGTACCAACGAAAAAGGACAGAGGCTGAAAGTCGGGACGGAAATAAAAAATAAAGTGAAAAATAAAAGACCAGACCAACGAGTAACACTGCAACACGCGGGGAGACACAAGAAAAAGGAGAAACAACAGACTTCAGATCTCTAAGGGAAGACTCAGTTAGGACTCGAATGACATGGGTAAAAAAATATGGTGAATGATAAGAGTCCATGTGAGTGACCAACCACTCACTCAGTTGTCTCCTCTACCTGTCACCACTCCCTCCCTCTTATGATCCACCTGTGTTGCTAACCCATATGTTTTCTCTTTTCTTTACAGCCAACACCTGGACGCAGAGTTAGCTCGCTTCCTCTGCACCCGAAGTGAGAACCACTAAATACTTGGCTCCCGACTACGCCGCTCCAGCCCCTTAAGCCCTCGCCGCCTGTACAACATCCCGCCACCAGGTGTTGCGCCTAATCAACACAACCACCACCACCTCATCTGGGATCTCGACGAGTGCCACGCCCTCAACACACCTCGTGAAGAGTGTCCAGGTGTCTGTTATGATTATGACATGACTGAGAGGTTCGCCGTGATGCTTAGAAGAGCAGGATCGCTGCGTTGGGGCTGATGAAGCCGAAGAACAAGGAAATGTGTAACGAGGAAAAGCTGTGTGTTAATGTGTGGAGTGAGGGCGCGTCAATGCCGTGCGCTCAGAGGAGGTGGTATGTTGGTGTGTTGGTGTGGTGAGACCAGAGGCGTTGGTGTGTCGGCGCTGTGAGTTCTAACGTAATGGTGCGTTGGTGCTGTGAACTCAAGAGGCCTGTCGAGACCCACTAGAATTTTACCTTCTCGTGCGCTGCTTTCTCGCTGCACTTTAAGAATCGGTTTACTCTTTGCAATTCGACTCTCTCTCCGCCTCGCAAGTCTCTGCTGCCTGGGGGCGTCCCTCAAGCTGTCCAGTGGCCCCCAGGGAGTGAGTGTGTCAGCGGAACGAGACGCAAGAAGAAAAAACAAAAGATATTGTTGTCGTCACTGCCTCGTCGCTGCGGTGCCCAAGGCGTTGCTGCTGCTGCGTCTGCAAGGGAACCGCCGACACATGACAACGGAAGGAAGGGCGCCCATCACAACAACAATGACGTCATCCAATCCTTGACGTCAGTGGTGAGGTGTAACTTGACGCTAAGCTCTCGACGACTATCAAAAAAAAAATAACAACAAAAACCTGAACACCATTAAAAGCAATGGATGTGAGATAAAAAAAAAAAAACTCTTGAAAAAATAACAAATATGAGAGCGAGTGTATATAGGCTGTATTTAGGTGTAAAATATAAATATATATATATGACTTTTATAAGCTGCCGATCGTAGTGTTTACGAGCGACTCTGTGACGGGAACGACAAGGATGAACTGAACTTGTTTTGTAAATGGTGTGTTGACAGTGTGTGGTGGTGTGAATGGCTGTTCGTAAATTATTGATGTGTAAGTTAATTTGTGTTCCGCTGGATTCTGTGTTGAGAAAAGCTGCACGTGTATGTGTGTGTATGTGTATGTGTGTGTGTGTGTGTGTGTGTGTGTGTGTGTGTGTGTGTGTGTGTGTGTGTCCATGGTGTCACAGGGCTGGTCCCGCTGCGCCTTCACCATAGCGTCTTAAATAGAGTCTAGCTAAGTGCGTTGTGTGTGTGTGTGTGGGGCGGACGAGGAGACCCAAGGAAGACCGACACCCATGACATCACGAAGCAAAAAAAATAAAGTGCTTGCAAATAAAAATAAAGCAAGAGGAAAAAAATAAATAAGAATCGTTGCAAAATCAAAGAAAGAAAGGAAGGAAGGAAGAGTATAACAATAACAACAATAATATCAATAAAAAAAAACAACAAGACAGAAGAAGAAAAGATATACACACATGCCAGTCCATCCATACACACTGCACTACATACACACATACATACATACATATACATACATAAGCAAACACTACTTGAATATTTGACTGACATCTAAAACAGCTTCCAATACACTTTATTTTTATTTTTATTATTTTTTTTGCATATCAGACTCCACAAAAGTACTCTCTTAGAAACCTTCCATAATTTTGACTGCCATTTAATTTTCTTCCTCGAGCACCGTGAATGTGAAGTGACTGTCTGCATCCTTTTGGGTCTCTTCGTGTCTTAAGACGAATCGCCCCACCAAGTCACACGCATCAAGACAATTCGTCCACTAATGTAATAATATGTTTTATGTGTGTCCTCAAAGAGAGAGAGAGAGAGAGAGAGAGAGAGAGAGAGAGAGAGAGAGAGAGAGAGAGAGAGAGAGAGAGAGAGAGAGAGAGAGAGATTACTCTACGCACCATTATCAGTAACAGCAGCCTTAGGTAACGTAATTTTTGGCCAAGAACCTTTCCTTTTTTAGCAGTCCCCCCCCCTCCATTCCACCTTCTGTTCCTCCTTTCCTATCCTCCTATTTTTCGTTCCCTCCTTTTCTTTCCCAAGTGCACTATGCCAACACACTTAAGTCCTTCCCCTTTTCTTACCTTCCATTCCCATCTTATTTCAATACATCCTCCTCTCCTCCTCTCCTCCTCCTCCTCCTCCTCCTCCTCCTCCTCCTCCTCCCAGTTCAGTCACCGAGAATCACATGTATCCGTGCAACAGGCTGTCTGACATTACACAAAGCACTGTAATAGATGCATTGTCTAGGGTAATTTTTTTTTTTCAGTCTCCTATTTTTTGTTTTGGTCAGGGTATTTTGTTTTTTGTTTTCCTCTCTCTTTTGTTTTTGGTTTGTTTACGTACAGCTTCCATCATTTAGGTGTGCGAATGTATTGTTGATGCTTTTAGGGGCGTGGGTGGGGGTTGGGGGGGTGGGGGGGGGAAGGTGTGTTGTTTGTATGTTTTGAGTGTTTGTGTTATTTCCTTGTTTGTTTAGGTTCAGTAGCAAACACCACCACCATCACCACCACCACCACCACCATCACCACACTGCTGTTGTTCTTACGTGCAGTGTGTGTGTGTGTGTGTGTGTGTGTGTGTGTGTGTGTGTGTGTGTGTGTGTGTGTGTGTGTGTGTGTGTGTGTGTGTGTGTGTGTGTGTGTGTGTGTGTGTGTGTGTGTGTGTCTGTGTGTGTCTCTTTATCTGCTGCTTGCCTGTCCATCTGCCTGTCTGTCTGTCTGTCTGTCTGTCTGTCTGTCTGTCTGCGGCACTGCTGTTAAACCATTGTTGGTCTGTGTAAATATATAAAGACTGAAGAAAGTACTCGGAAGGGAATCAATGACGGGAAAAAAAAAGAAAATACATAAAGTGAATAAAATAGGGAAAAAAAAGGAAAAAAATCCCAACAAATTCAACTGGGAAAAAAAAACGTTACTACGAAAATTAATGAAAATTGGAAAACAGAATTATATAAGAAAAAATAAACAAAACGATAAATATTCAAAGTGATAAGAAGAAAAATGTTAAAATTCGAACCCATTGACATATCTTGAATTCCTGTCATTTATTGTTCCTGTACGAGTTTCTTTTTTTGTTCTCCCTTCTTCCCTTGCCTTGTGACGTGCACGGCTGGGATCAAGTGCGTACACATGCTCACGTGCTAAGGGTATTGCGTGTACGTGTACGTGTGTGTGTGCATGTGAGTGTGCGTGTACGTGCCAGTGTGCTCCAGGTACGTACACATATGAATAACGCTCACAAATGTATGAGTTTGTATATCATGTGTTCGAGAGATCAGAGAAATGAGATTAATGAAAGTTGGTGATATGCTCTTCCTATCTATCATTCCTATTCTTCCTTCTTTCTTTCTTTCCTTCCTCTATTCACATAATATATTCTTCCCTATCATTGCCATTTCCTTCTATTCTTCCTTGTCTTTACTTCTCTCATATGACGAGTATAAAAATAGTATTACATTGTTCCTATAATCGTCACCATCTCTCTTTACTTTTCCTTGTTTTTTTATATATATATATGCAATGCTCAATCGATTTTCTGTTCACATCATACAATCTCCTTTCGTTGTCTCTTCTGCCTCCCTCAACTCGGAATCAATTACTCCCTCCCCCCCCTGAACACACACACACAATAAGCAATAACCAGAAGTTAATATTTTCTGTATGAACAAACTTTCTTGCTCCCTTCCATCTGACTGACAATCTCTCGACATCACTTGACATTTCTGGCTGATAAACGAGAAACAGACGTAGAGAGAAGGAGAAAGAGAGAGAGAGAGAGAGAGAGAGAGAGAGATATGGTTATACAAGTTACAACCAAGTTTCTTATTATTACTATTATTATTACTATTATTATTTTCAACCGTTTACGTAACATTTCTTTTTTGTTTAACGTATTAAATATTCCTTTTTTTTTTTCTTTTACTTTTTTTTTATCTTCTAAGTTTCAAGTTGATTAAATCTCTCTCTCTCTCTCTCTCTCTCTCTCTCTCTCTCTCTCTCTCTCTCTCTCTCTCTCTCTCTCTCTCTCTCTCTCTCTCTCTCTCTCCAACACTCGCTCCTAACCACAACTTTTCTGACAAAGGCGTGGCAGTGTTTAAAGTGATGGAGGAAGATGAGAAAGAAGAAGAAGAGGAGGAGGAGGAGGAGGAGGAGGTAGAGGTAGAGGTGGAGGAGGAGGAGGAGGAGGCAATACTCTGACGTTGGTAATGGTTGTGGTGGTGTTGCTATTACTGTTGTTACTCTAATTATTAATACTGTTGTGAACGATGCTGCTGCTGCTGATGATGATGATAGTGGACTGTTTTGTTATCAATGTAATGTATAAAGAATGTAAATAAAGATAGGGATTTGTACGAAAGAAAATTAACAGGTGTTTTCTTACTTTCTTTATTTTTTTTTTCCTCTTTTTTTTTTCTCTCCCTCACTTGGTTGGGGAATGAAGGCTGAAGGGTTAGGAGAGAAGAGTGGGAAAGGAAAGGAAAGGAAAGGAGAGGAAAGGAAAAGGAAAGGAAAGGAAAGGAAAGGAGGAGAGGAAAGGAAAGGAAAGGAAAAGGAAAAGGAAAGAACAGGAAAGGAAAGGAAAGGAAAGGAAAGGAAAGGAAAGGAAAGGAAAGGAAAGGAAAGGAAAGGAAAAGAAAGGAAAGATAGGAAAGTAAAGGAAAGGAAAGCAGAGGTAAGGAAATCTAAAAGAAAAATACACCGAGATTGAGCTAAGAAGACAAAAGATCGCACGGAAAGGGAAAAAATGAAGATAAAAGAGAGAGAGAGAGAGAGAGAGAGAGAGAGAGAGAGAGAGAGAGAGAGAGAGAGAGAGAGAGAGAGGAGGGGGAGGTGATGGGGGAAAGTGTCAAGAGATGCAGTATTCAAGGCTGCCTCACTTCACACCATCACCACCACCACCACCACCACCACCACCACCACACCACCACCACCACAACACCACAACACCACCACCACAACACACCACCACCACCACCACCATCACCAACACCATCACCACCATGAGAGAGAGATTTAGATACCAACCATGACCAGTAAAGGTTGAAATCATGAAGAAAAAAAACATTAAATGACAAAAATTAGTTATACCACTCACTCACTCACTCACTTTCATATTCATCAAGACTTAAAATAGAGAAGAAATAATTTATCAAGACGTTATGTGATTACAAGGACATTCTAAGAAGCTAAATGATGTTAAATTGTTGTCATTGGCACTTAATTTTCGCTATACAAAACTACACTTATCTTATGAAGGCAGATATCGAATTAACTCTGGCATGTGACAAGAGAGAGAGAGAGAGAGAGAGAGAGAGAGAGAGAGAGAGAGAGAGAGAGAGAGAGAGAGAGAGAGAGAGAGAGAGAGAGAGAGAGAGAGAGAGAGAGAGAGAGAGTGAGAGAGAGAAGTATAAAAAAAATAAATAAATAAAAAAAATTAAAATTAAAAAAAAAGCAAGCACAGTGGAGTCTGGGTATCGTCTGCTAACAAGGGCGCCTCTCCACTACCTGCCTCCCTTGCGCGGGGTTCGGGTAAAGGGGACGAGGCCTTCCCTCCCTGTGGCGGTGGAATTCAGACTCACAACACGCAAGCCGCTGCTCCCTCTCGATAGCAATCAACAAGCCCCGCACTGGACACCGCCCGCCCCGCACCCTCCCTGCCGTCCCGCTGCCCAGCCACCCACCTGACCAGCGCGCACCACGCCCTTCCTTCCCTTCCTTCCCTCCTTTCCTGGACGTCACGCAGCGGTCACACAGCTCAAAATACAAGCTGACCAGTGTCTAACTAGGAATGCAGGTGTGGATGTGCAGTGTAACGCATCACACACTCGTAGGACCAGCGTGGTGCTTGTTATATCACGAAGGTGTATCATCTGGTGGGATTTTTTTGTTCTGCCGGGTGGCGCTGACTCCCATTGTTCCTCTGCACGTAGGGAGCTGCAGTGTCCATCGCTATTCTTTACTAAGCGTTTGATGGGTCTGTGTGCAAAGCTATAGTCCAGTCTGTGCAAGTATGGCAGTTATTGATACTACCAGACAATGAAACCACATCATGGAGGCCGATGTAGGTGGAAGGACAGGAGGGTGATGGGTGTCTGTAACATGTGGAGAGTTCCTGAAAGCTGGAGCATGATCCGAGCATCGTGCGTGATCCTATTTGGTGTGCGGCAGTGCGGCACCATTTGTCCTGACTGGTAAAGGGGTCCAGTCTTTCCTATCTGGGAGAGGAAAAGGGGATCGACAGGATTGCAACAAATGTCCGGGTATTACAGTGTTCACTACGAGGGGCAAGGAGCTCATTCACACTCACTCACCCATTTGTTGTTGATGCTACTCGTGACAACCTGACTTGAGAAGAATAAAACCAGAATAATAAGACAAACACAAAAAACTAACAAGCTTCATTGAAAAATACCGCTTTGACCTTCGATAAGTGATGCTTGTACCCAACGAGAGTATCGATTTCAAGGACGAGTCGAACCCAGTACATCGCGAAGCAAACACTGAGACTAAAGGTTCCCGCTGCGATTATTTGTTCTGATGTACAGCCAATGCACACGATCTAAAAGTCTCGTCATGTTTTGGTGAGGCGAGTCCAGCTTCCTGCGGCCATCCTCTTCAACACGAGTGCATGGATTGGATTCTTGTTCCAAGCGTCGACCAATCATTGTTCCGCCAGCCTGAATCATGACCTGCTGTGTTCATACTCCACGAACACCGTCTTCCAATAAATGGGAACGTGCTTTGTTTCCTGGAATACTTGTAGGATGCATCTCAGCCCGTGTGTGGATATGGAAAGAATAGTTCCCTTGAAGACCCGTTAAGAGACACACAGGAAGGATGATGACAACAGTGAGTGTTGCATCAAGGTTCCTGACGCTAATGATGGTTGTAATTGTTTGAAGGATTGTTTGTCTTATGTGATTTCAGGTTCTGACACACGGCGCTGACTCACACACATTACACCACCGCACATTTGGGATCTGAAGCATCAATTACTATTCTTTGCCAAGCGTTAGATATATCTCTTCATAAACCTATATTTTTTCTCCACTCTGTGCAATAATAGCAGATGGTGCTGTCTTCGGATTCCACAAACGTCGAAAACATAAAAAAAATAAATGAAACTTCTTTGAAATGGTTCCGGCGCTTACTTTGTTCACATTAACTCATTCACTCACTCGTAATAAATTGTATACATGAGTCTTATGAGTCGGTGAGGCTAAACACCCGAGGCTCCAGTGAGGTGGTTAATGTTTCATCATCAGCACGGCACCATACTGATTCCCACCTCACTAGATAATTGGTCAAGGCGCATTACCTCTATGTAACTATGGAAAACATTTTGTAATTCTTAGGCAGCAGTAATGAATTTAATCTTAGCTCATGTAAAGTAAGGAAAGCAAAGATCAGATCAGATCACGTGTCCAAGGTAAAGATTAGATAGAGTGAAGAAGAAAAAAATAAACAACACCAATGAGGGGAGTTAAAAAAAAAAATGCATTGATGACGTTTTTCAGGTTTTTGCTGCAATTTATTTATGACTATCAACCCCAGAAACACACACACACACACACACACACACACACACACACACACACACACACACACACACACACACACACACACACACACACACACACAGATGCTAAGTTACTAACATCAAGCTCAGGTATCATCTTCAACACCACCAAAAAATCTCAGGTGAGTCCTACCTAACATCTTTCTGATCAATAGGACGAGACGACAATCCTTATCAAATTTCCCGAATGAAATATGAAGGATTTGCCACCAAACTTAGGGCGGCTGAGACTGTCCTGACGTGGGATTGTAAGTGAGGGAGTGTGAGGTTAGGTAAGACTGACAGCAGAGGTAAGGGGAAAGGCAGCGAGAGTAGGAGTAGAAGTGAATGTGAAAGTGTAGGGGAGTGGCAAGTGGAAGACAGGTGAAGACTTTGCCATTAACCACTTCATCTGAGAGCGAGAGCGAGAGAGAGAGAGAGAGAGAGAGAGAGAGAGAGAGAGAGAGAGAGAGAGAGAGAGAGAGAGAGAGAGAATCATAACTCAAAAAGGTATGATGACTTAATAATTGTCCTCCTCCCGTTCTTTCCTCCTCCTCCTCCTCTTCCTCCTTCTCCTCCTCTTCCTTTTCCTCCTCATTTACACCACCACAATCACTACAACCACAGCCACCACCACTACCACCACCCTTACCCTCACCACCACCACCGCGAACGCTCTCAATTGAACGGCCTCCCTTTCAAAACAAGTCATTTACCTTCCCAGCATCAAGGTGTGAAGAAACCTTAAACATGCTTTCTTCTCCTTTCTTTAGAGGCTTAAAGATCGATGCGAGGATGTGGAGGAAGGATGTGGAGGGAGGATGTGGAGGGAGGATGTGGAGGGAGGAGCTGTGGGAGTGAAGTAGGATGTTTATTAATCTGAAGGAGAGATGAAAAAAAAATTAATCTCGATGTTTTTCCTCAGTAAAATCTGGAGTCGTGAGGCGTTCTTGATTCAGGTGTGTTGGACTAATTACAGGTGTGGCGCCGTGTGTGTGTGTGTGTGTGTGTGTGTGTGTGTGTGTGTGTGTGTGTGTGTGTGTGTGTGTGTGTGTGACGCCCATTCCTGACATCCTCCTTAGCGTTCTTTCCCCTTCATTTCTTCTTTCCTCCAGTCCTTTTTTTTCCCTTACTCAACACAACAACTCTCTCTCTCTCTCTCTCTCTCTCTCTCTCTCTCTCTCTCTCTCTCTCTCTCTCTCTCTCTCTCTCTCTCTCTCTCTCTCTCTCTGCGGCCATGGCTCGCCCCGTAGGGAGAATAGAGCTGGCAACAGAGGAAACAACTGAAGCAAAGAGAGAGGCTTGCTCCTCCCCCCATCCGCGTTCTGTTGAGTAAACATTATCTGAAAACCGTCTTATTTGTTCTTCTCTTTCTCTTCCGACTAGTTGTCCAGAGGTAAACACACTCCCTACCTGCCTCTCTCTCCCGCCACCTGCCTCCTTTCCTCCCTCCCTCCCTCCCTCCGTCCCACCCTCAGTTGCCATGGATTCCTGGCCCTCTTCCTCCCCTTCTCACATCCCTGCGGCCCCCACCCCTCACTACTTAGTAACGATGCATCCCATAGCAGGTGGACGCAAGGGCAGAGTAGGTACTGGCGAGCACCTAAAGTTCACGTCCCATTTCGAGCCTCATTCTCCTGGGCTCCGAATAGTTGCTTTTAACCCAACAGAGGGTGAATATTAAGGACTTTTCTCACCCGCACCACCGAGACGGGTTCCCTGGCAGTGCTTACGACAGAATTTCAGGTTCAGGGAATAATTCTTTTCTCTGTTGTTTCGTTGTTCGACCCTCGGGAGAATTTGCTTTAAAATGACGTTTGATATGAGACAGTGCTTCTTTTCTTTTCTTGTATCATTTTGTCCTTCTTCTCTTACCTCCTCTTCCTCTTCCTCTTCCTCCTCCTCCTCCTCCTCTTCCTGCAGCACCACCTTCAGGGAATCAGCTGTTGGCATTCACTTTTGTTTCAAGGTTCAGGTGTTTGTACTGCCATATTTTCCGAGGAGGGGAAAGGAAGGACAGGAAGGACTAAAGGATTGGCGTTTTAAGAGCAGGATTCAGCTTTTGTTTCACCGCGACTTCATCTCTTCATTAACTTTGTCTTCTTCTTCTTCTTCGGTTCTTAAAAGCATCGGTTTCTCATCAAAGTGAATTTTCTTTTCATTATAATGTGACTGCCTTTATATATTAATTTTTTTTTTTCCCTTTTTCCCCCATTATCTTTTCTTAGATCATTTTATTTTTATCAGTATTTCGTTTCGCTACGTCTCGTTCTTTTTTTTTTCTTCTTTTTCTTTTCTTTTTTTAAAATCGTTACCAATCGCCTATTCCTCATATGCTTATCTTTGCGCTTCTTCATTGAGCCTCTTCAGGACAAGCTTATCTTCGAGCTAATCTTATTAACATCAAATCTCTCTTACTTTCCTTGTTTTGGCTCGCCACAATCATCTTCCTCCTATCTTATTCTCCTCCCCAGTCTTCCTCCTCCTCCTCCTCCTCCTCCTCGTCCCGCACACTTCACATCTAATCCTCTCCCTTCCCCCTTATCTTAACGCAGTCACAATGTTGCAACCAATGAGGTAAAACCGGAGTGCCGTTATTTCTTGCTGAAAAACTCCTTCTCTTCCACATCCTCCCTCCCTCCCTCAACCCCTCATCCATCTACCAATCCCTCCATTCCTCCCTCTCTTTCTTTTTTCCAAATCCTACATCCCTCCTTCCAACCATCCATCCCCCCCCCCTTTCTCCTCCCCTCTTATCTATCCATCTCTCCTTCTCATCAAGATCAAGCTCTGTACTACCATCCTTCCTTCCTTCCATCCCTCCCTCCCTCCCTCCTTACCTCCGTCCCTCCACCTACCACCACCACCTTCCCTTCTACCCCTCCTCCCGTAATCTCTCACCTGGCTTCTCTCCGCGGCCAGGTAGCCAGAGGAAAGGTGACCCGGCTTCCTCTGTGTTATTTATCCGTGTTTGGTCTTCGTCTCGACTCCTCGTCCGCCCTCTTCAATAATGGCGTAAATATTTCAGCCACACCCTAGGCGCACCACAGCAGCCGTGCCCCGAGAATGTTAAACTTTCTTAGGTGTGGCGGTGGTGGAGGTGGTGGTGGTGGTGGTGGAAGAAGGATGAGTTAGATTCCAGCAAGAGGAGGAGGAGGAGAGGAAGGAAGGAAGCAGAAAGGGAGGGGAGGTGATGGAAAGGGAGAATGGGGAATGAAAGGTAAGAAAGGTTGAGGGAGAAAAATTATGAATTGAGGAAGGGAAAAAGAATGATGAAGGAACAAAAGAAAGGAAGGAAGAACAAGAAAGAAGGGAGGGAAACAATGGAAGAGTGGAAGAAAGAAGGAAGGGAAAGAGTGAGTGGTGGGGGAGGGGGAGGAGGAGGAGGAGGAGGAGGAGGAGGAGGAGGAGGAGGAGGAGGAGGTGATTTGGTGAAAAAGTGAGGTGAGGTGAGGTGAGGTGAGGAGAGAAGAGAGGAAAGAAGAGAGGAGAAGGGAAACAAAGGAGACGAAAGAAGAGAGGAGGAAAAGAGTAAGAAGGCACAAGGAGGTGGGAAGATTGGTCATTGGTTTAGGGAAATAAATAGTTTGGCGACGTGGAAAGAAAAAAAAAGAGGAGAAAGGAAAGGGACGGATGGCTGGCAGAGGGAGGAGGGAAGTGGTGAAGGGGGAAGGAAAAGGAA
This sequence comes from Metacarcinus magister, assembly GCA_029783475.1. Taxonomy (NCBI): domain Eukaryota; kingdom Metazoa; phylum Arthropoda; class Malacostraca; order Decapoda; family Cancridae; genus Metacarcinus; species Metacarcinus magister. The sequence continues at coordinate 22,229,600 of JAPQNM010000038.1, forward strand.
AGGAGGCAACGAAAATCACGAGAGCTTTTACAGATTTGAGAATAACCTAGTAGCTATTTGTTGTAGTGTGTGTGTGTGTGTGTGTGTGTGTGTGTGTGTGTGTGTGTGTGTGTGTGTGTGTGTGTGTGTGTGTGTGTGTGAGATAATGAGCCAAATAACCTTATGTTAGATATAAATCATCAACAAGCTGGTGCAGGTGGTAATAGATACAAAAAAGAGTCCTTACAATCGACGCAAATGTCCACCGTTGAAGATGGAAAAAATGTTAATACTTTTTCTCAGGAATGTGGAGACTGAACCTTAGTATATTTATAGTGCAGATGTGTTTATTCTAGCATAAGAGATAGGTTTACCGTCACGTCACTGAAGATATCTAGAAAGGTCAGAATTGCAACGTTCCGTATAGCAACTCTCTAGAGAATACTGAACGTTCTATTCCAGTTAAGATTAGAGTGAAGTCAGTCAGTAGGAGAGTGAACTGGACACGGAGTTCGGCTGAGATAACTGATGAATAAGAGACAGTAATAGAGAGAGAATAACCTAATGGAACGAAAGTTTAGGAGCACTATTACTAATGGACTACAGAGGAGAATATTGTGCGTTAGGTTATAAGCTGAAACATCTATATTATTCACTTTTCCATTTACTCTTTTATTACAGATTGGTGATGCTACTACACTGTTTGAAAAGTAGGCGGAATAGAACGGAATAAAAAAAGCCCAGCCACCCTTCCCTATCTTAACTCCACGGATTAAGTATCTGTTAAAACTCGAAGTGACACTGCTAGTCACATCAACCAGACAACCAGATTTGCGCACAGAAGGTATAAAACTATCTTTGGAGACGATAGTACCTTCAATAAGACGCATCCTTATGTTGTGTCGCAGATCTTTAAAAATATACGCCTACTTACATAACATAATAAATACGTAATTGGAGGTAGGAATGAAAGTTTGTGACAATGAAGCAAGTGTGATATCTTCGGAAAGTTACAGACTATAGACTTAACTTATCTCAATAAAAACTTTGCTTACAGGATTTGGAATACACAGAAGGAAATAAAAATCATGGTCCGCGGAATCCAGCTACGAAAAAAACAGTGTGTGTGTGTGTGTGTGTGTGTGTGTGTGTGTGTGTGTGTGTGTGTGTGTGTGTGTGTGTGTGTGTGTGTGTGCGTAGGGGGGGGTAGCCAACTTAATGACAAGGCAAGGTAAGGGTATTCTCTGCCCCCAACCCTCTC
>JAPQNM010000038.1:22233339-22260839 GCA_029783475.1 Metacarcinus magister
GAAATTAATCCTACGTGGAAATTTGACCTTCCTTTACCTCGTTCCTTCAATTCCATATATTTGCAAAGACGACTGTGCACATAAGTAAGAAGGATTTGGTGGTGAAACTGACGGTAGGTAGAAAACCACCACTACTACCACCACCACCACCACCACCACCACCTGCGTGCACACACCACCAGGCGTTATAGTGTTAATATAATGCACAATGTAAAGCTATGAAACATTCGTCGAGAAATCTGCAGTTTTCCCCTTTACTGCAGAGCTTTTACTTACTAAATAAATCGACACTGAATTACAAAAATACACATTAGATGCAAATTTCTATGCAAAAAAGAGTAATTACACAGTTAGCAGACATTAGTGAGCGCGATAAGACATGCACTACCCTGTTTATCTTTTTCTTTAATATATTATAGCAGTACTATAATACTATATAGTACTATACTATACCACCCACGATGTCTTTCAAGGTGATTCAATAATTCCCCCGAACTAGGTAACTGTAGACCATATAGTTCTGCTAAGGACCATGGCTCTAAGGACACACCCTAACTAGCACAACAAAATGACCTCAACAGAGAAATACACTTAATGATGCAAACTAATAACACTTTAAGAGGTGATACGCCCTTAGAATAAGTCATGGCCGAGTAAGGAGTCTGTAAGGGTTACTCTGAAGTGTTGCAGGTATAGCTACCACCAAACACGGCTCGAAAATTACGATACACCGAAGTTCCATAGAAAAACTTCCCACCACCCACAGCCACAGTAACTTTATGGAACACGCGTCATATCGGTGATGTTTTATGTATACTAAATAAAATATGTGTTATAGAGCTTGCACTTGAGATTCCCGCAGGTGGAGTTGGTGGGGCATCGTGGAAACGTGGAGTGGAGGCTGACTATTCAGGGAAAGAGGGGGAGGCACAAAGCACTCATTTGCCAGGTACGGCAGTCACAGCATCTACCTGCCCACCATTTAACCGGAGTCATTAGTGAGGAGGCAGCTTTTTGTCTCGACAGGGTGTTAATCACCTCGTATTTGAAGCCGCTGTGTGTTGGGGAGCAACGGGGGAGGGGGAGGGTGTGTGAGTGAGGCCTCACGCTCCTTGAGGGGGGGGAGGGGTGATACCGCCTAAGGCTTACTTAAAGTTTCCGCCGCCTCCGTTTCACGCCTCTCTGCTTCATTTAATTAATTCGTTTACATATTGCTCTTCAAAATGACGGCTGTGAGCGGTAATGAGACCTGAGTTTGCCGCGTGAGTGCTGAGCAGACTAACTAGGCGTTTTGTTTTCTTCGTAGTCGTGTTGGAAACACTTCAGTCATTAGGCCTACATTGCTTCATCCAAAGAAACCATATTCAAATATCTATCGAAGATTTTATGAATTACATAGAATTACATAGAAAAGCAGACCAAACCTTGGGTCCAAACTGAGTGGTCTGTACTACACAGACTATGTCACTACAGGTCTGTGTGTCACGTGGGATATGTATTTCATTATTATTCATCTACATGTTATAATTATTTACAAGACACGTTTGTGTATGTATATGTTTAAATGATTAAGAAACTGTCGACGTCTTTAAATAATTAATTGTGTGGCAACCAGCCGCGCCCTGAGGTCATCACGGCTCGGCTGGCCACGCACGCGTGTCCTTCCAACCTTCATCCACGACACATATCTGTAATTCTGTCTCCTGGACCCATTATTTCCCAAATAGTAGGATTCTTACTTTCATTCTCCTGCAACAATTAAAGTATAGGACAGCCTCCGCTTTTCCAACAGTCGTGTGAGACACCTGCACTTTATACTAAATGCAAGTATAAATCAATCATGTTTTTTGATAAATCTTCCTAGAAATATTTATCAAAACCACCATTGTTGTATAATGAATATTAAAGCCTCCGCTCCCCATGAGTAACAACATTGCTGTGGTTTGGTAGTTCACGAGCTTAATAATCAATTACTATGAACAACCAGTGTCGCCTTATTACAAGCTGAGGAAGACCGACAAAGAACCAACGTAATATGAAATAAAACTAGATCCATCCTTCACAAGTAGGAAAGGTCACCATTACAAGCCAGTGGTAATATATCCAGTCACTGAAACTGTCCCGCATCTCTGGAGTAGTAAAGTAGGTATTAAGTGCCGCTAGTTAGTCCCGTAACAGGCGGTTAACTCATTTCTTCCTTACCAAGTGTAACTATTCACACATCTTTTTAACACCACCTTGTGTGTGCTGCTGCCGGGCTGCTGTAGTTGGAGTTTCACTGTTTTTATGTAGGTACCAGGTTGTTTTCTTCGCTTGTAATTTCAGCAAATTCCTGTCACTTCCGAATTTTACATACTAAAAGCGAGCGAGCGAGAGAGCGAGAGCAAGAGCGAGAGAGAGAGAGAGAGAGAGAGAGAGAGAGAGAGAGAGAGAGAGAGAGAGAGAGAGAGAGAGAGAGAGAGAGAGAGAGAGAATCAATAAAAAAAAACATCTAAATGCTTTGGCCTTACATAATAAAACGACGCAAGCATCAACGTAACTCAAAGCATTATAAGAAAGAAAACAAACTACTACTGAGAAATTACCCCTGAGGAAGCACTACACAGCCTTTCCTGAAGCTCATTAAGTTAATTAACGAGAATATCCCACGAAGTGATGCAATATAATTTTACTTTATTTTTTTTTCTCCACTAGTACGACAGCAAACATTACGGAAATAACTCAATTTGCTTTTTTCTTTATAATGTCTTTAAATAACATCCCCGTTAACATACCTTGTGTTTCTACATCTATCGCTTCGAGAACTCCCCTCGCTCCTATACATAGAGACAAGCTGGGAACTGTAAAAAGAATAGAAATGTAAAGGTAAAATGTTACTCTTAAAGCGGGGTGGAAGGTATGCTTCTGTGGTCTATTTAGGCACACGGCCGTGACCCTCAACTCGCCGCTACGCCGTGCTTGGTTTGAGCTGCTGCACTCAAGTTGTACATTGACTTTCTCCCTCCATCCTTACATAAAATCTAACTGAGTGACCATGTTTTCTTGCGTGTTTGAAAGCTGTAGGTTTTAGAGGCAAGCCGAAAAAAGTGTATGATGGAGAAAAATTAAGGATGTTTATCTGTTTGCCTGTTGCTTGTTGTCAATGAACGTTGTCCAAGGATGGTATGGTATACAGAGGATATTGAGCCGATATGGGATGACCGCAGGAAATTTGTAAGCCTACAGTCCTGTCGTGGAAGAGAACTCCCGCCTTCGGCCGTGGCCCATGAGAGAGGGCCACGCCTCGGCCTCATTTGAATGAATGGCCTGACGCGCTGTTGGGCGGGATGCTCTTCTCTTTTCTTCTAAAGTACCTTGTCACTGAGAGGAGTGGATGTGTATTTATGTATAGGTACCTATGTGTATGCGAGCCGTGTCTCGGGTACCACCCTTAAGGAGGAAGTCAGCCTGATATATATATATATATATATATATATATATATATATATATATATATATATATATATAGATAGATAGATAGATAGATAGATAGATAGATAGATAGATAGATAGATAGATAGATAGATATAGATAGATAGATAGATAGACCTCGTAATGATTAAATAAATGGTCAAAAGATTAGGAAGGAGGAAAAATACCAAAGTCCATAAGAATATCTACAATACCCCTGACAAACAGTTTTCTAAAATGACTACTAGATGGCAGCACCGTCAACATCATCCAAACTTTAACCTTGAACACTACTTGCTTCTGTGTATGTATGTGCACTGCTATGTGCGGCCTATACTTCACTCACGATCACTGCACGTGCTTGCATCGAAAACCTCATGTTGTGGGGCCATATCGCACTTCATACTGATAAGCAGTGTCAAGTTTACTCCTCCATGTCACTCGGCACGGAGATACAAACTTAATCCTGTTGAATGAACCACGACCAAGACCCGGAGTATCGAAGCGAACGCTCGGAAGTAGGAATGAACTGAACCTTTACACATTCCCTCACGTATGGACCCCAGCCAATCCTTACCCATTCCAACTGTCTTCGTAATCCTCGTCAGTCGAAAAGGATTACCATTGACGTATCAGTATTAATGTCTTGTTCACAATAAGGTTGAGGACACTATACCACACACACCAAATCGTTTATATCCTGACATGACAATAGCTTGTCCCCCCACCAGAGGTACCAACCACCACACAGCTTAATATTCCGCCCTATCACATTCACTTCCATCATACACATACACATAAACACACTACATTCAGCTCCATCAAAAAGCTAACAACTTTAACACAGTACTCACCCAGTCGTCCTAGTCAGCAGGCGAAGTACAGCCCAGCACAGGCCACACTGGGAGTCCATTCATCAACGCAGGCTTGTCCCGCTTCTCAGCCAGTCTTCACCGCTTCAAATCTTCATTAACACACCCGTAACACTTCAGACTTGTTTTTATCAAGCCAATTGTATGATACACAGAGTAAGAGTTATGCACAACGCCGCCCACACGCTCGCCGTGAACAACCACACGCCACCTACTGCCCCATGCGTTGCCATGCCCACCAATGCATGTAGGGTTTCCACGTTGGAGTTTTTGTTTGTTACCATACATTAATTAAATCATTAGTGACTTAATTTGGCTGTTGTTATCGAATTAAGTTGGTATAGCACACAAAGTTAAAGAATAATCAATCTTGACAATGTCAAGATTGATTAATATGTCGTTGATATATTACTGATACGTTGCACCCAGCAAACAATCTCATGCTGTCATTGAAGTTTTCAAAACGTATTGGACAGGTGAGCGAGTTAATGCGAATAGAGCAATAGCCAGACAACAGTTTATATGGCGCATAGTGAATAGGTTCACACATACGTTGTGCAGAACTTGTGGTAACGTTGTTGGAATAGAATTGTGTCCACTTACAGCATGATTGTTACAATGTTATGACACAACGTCTGCGACCTATTTTTAAAGACATTTTTTTCTATATTAGACATATTTACTAAATTTTCAGGACATTCTCTTTAGTGTTTATTTACATTTATCATGGTATTATATTTGCTACCATTGCAGGACATTCTCATCACTTTTTTTTTTACACTTGTTTAAGGTATTCCAAACACCAGTCATATTCTCTCTACACCGTCTCATTTTAGATACTTACTGCATATACAAGGGTATACAAGGGAACACAAATAGCAATAGACCCTAGGGTCCCTGGCTCCCTGCAAGGGCTGTTTGATATAACTACTCTACACTAACTACTTGAATTAGAAAAAGGATAGTACAGTGGAATTAAGGGCCCTACTATTAAAACCTGGGCGGAAGTATGGCGAAGTTGGGGCGCACTTGGGACCGAGTGACGGATTCCTTACTTTTAAAACAGATCCGAACATTCGCCTGGGTAAGCGAGCGTTGTGGTCCGCCACCGCTAAACATGATGATATTCCCGCTTGACTAGCGGAAAGTAGCAGGAAAAGCGCGGGAAATATGTTTGTTTACATCTGCAGAATGACAAGAAGCATCAACGCTGTCTCCCTTAGGGCAAATCCTGTATCCACTGTGGATAAGGATATGTTCATTGATCTCGTCAGAGAACATAACTAGGTCATAAATGACAAAACGGTAAATCTGTTCGGACGATATCAATATAAATATGAAATCGTACATAGTGTATGTATTCAACACATTTGTGAAGGCTTCAGGCGGTGTTAACCATTATCTAACTCGCAAAGCGTCTTTGATTTATGTTAAGTTATGTTAGGTTAGTTATGTTATGTTGGGTTATGATTAGGTCACGTTAGGTTAAGGTTAAATTATGTTGTTAGATTTGGTTAGGTATGGTTTGGTTTGGTTATATAAGCTTTTTATATTTTATTACGCAAAAGTTAAGCATTTCACCCAAATTTTTTTTCGTATATGGCCTGTATTTACTTATAATGACGAGCACAGCCTGAAACCTTCACAGGTGTGTAGAGTGCACTCTGTATAGTATGTAGAACTTCATAGTTATATCGATATCGTCTGAGCAGTAGTAAAGAGTCAGTATAGTGTGGTTTACTTACAAACACAAACAAGTTTGCTTGCTTGTATATCGTAGGTCAGTTGTACTTTTGCTATCATCTCACTATCTTAATAAGGCAGTTACAAGCATTATAACAATAAATAGCATCAGAGACTGTTTTATACTACAATATTTTTTCTCTGAAGCTATTATTTCCTTACTGTTGGCATTAATACATGACCATATATCAAAAGAAAATGGCACAATTTAATAGAAATTAAGGACTACAATACATAGGATTGTTATATTAAAGTTTTTAAATAATTTCAGTAAGTTTTATTAACAAACAATACAAAAATGGGATACCATCAAATAGAGACACAGGGGAAAAAAAGAACACTGCTCAATTATGTCATGTTTCATTTCCTTCAGTAGTGTGAACATTTATGACAAAGAAATGAAGTGTCAATCACTTATTGAAGAAACTTAAATGAGTTCTTATCTCCAAAAAGAATCCAACTATCTGTACCTTAGATAGCACTAACTAACTGTAATTATCAGGTTTCAAGATGGGTTGTAGTGGTTTGGAAAGACTAGATTTAATATTCAACGGACTATGCTTTGATAGCCTGAACCTAAATGTAAATTCCTCCTCAGTCAGTCTGCTTCAGCTGCATCAAGCACATTTATATTCTCAAAGTCTAGCAGTGCATCCATAATCTGGAAAATATATGAAACATATTACAATCTAACATTCATGTAAAGGTAGATCTATATATCCGAACATCACATTTAATTTCGTGATGAAAAAATAATTTGCGGACAAAATGTTATAAAAGAAAAGTATCCAAAATTCATGGGATGTTACAATTTACAATAATACACTTTTTTTTCCTAACCAAACCTACCATAACTTTAAAGGTGAATTCCATGAAAATGTATGAGAAAGGCAACTGGAAAAGATAGTTTCAAGTAACATTTCTTTATTGGGCAACACTTTAGTATCACAATAGGTATATCTGAAGAATAATGACTCCACCTCCTATCTTCTAATTTTTATATGCCTATTGCCAACAGGCTTGGAGACCCCTTGGGAAAGCGTGGTTTCAGGTTTGGTGAAGTAAACCTCACCTAATCTAACCTAACCTAACAAATTAATACATTATAATTATAACAAGAGTTATAACTCATTAAATTTGATCTGATTAAACCCCATAAATATAACTTTTTTGTGTGGCGGGAGCACACTGATAATAATAAACTTTTTTTCCTAACAAAACCTACCATAACTTTAGGGGTGAATTACATGAAAATCTATGAGAAAGGCAACTTGAAAAGATAGTTTCAAGTAACATTTCTTAATTGGGCAAAACTATAGTACCTATTCCACTAGGTAAATCTGAAGAACAAAGCCTCCAGCTATCTTCTAATTCTCATTCCTATAGCCAACAAGCAACCTTCACAGATGTTCAGTATAGTAAAGTATCCTGTGTACTACAACGAAAATTATTCTGATCGGTGTGGAGGCGGAATCATACGTTTCAGCAGAAATCATACACTAAATAAGATAGAAGTTAGTAAAACATTATAATTATAACAAAAGTTATAACTCAGTAAATTTCACCTGATTAACCCCAAAAATAAAACTTTTTTAGTGGGGCGGGAGCACACTAATATTACAGGCACGTATCACTATAATGACCATAAGGGTGGTAGGCCTCTATAGCTAATTTAAGCACGCCATTCCCAAAACATCCAATGAAAACCTAATATTATGCAAAATAGTTCCTAAACCAAAAATAATTGGGTGGAAAGTCAATATACACTCAGCTTGGTAAGTCTTGTTCTTCCTCTTCTTGTGCCTGTCGCTGTAAAACTTCGACGGTCTTTAAAAACAATATAAACATGACTTATTTTTCAATGGCAAGCTTGTAATGCTCATTGATAATATTACAATGTGTTTTCTACATCATAAGATGATTAAAAGTATTGTACAAATTATAAACTAAACGAAAACAAATGCTTTTCGTTCAGTGTTAGGGCGGTCTCTCCCGCACTCACCGATTCCAATACTATTCCAACCAGCCCTTTCGCCATGCGAAGGGCTAGTGGAGTTTAAAAGTAAGAAATTATGCTTCGCCCCGCTCGCTAGGCTTGCCTACCCTGGCGAAAGATTTTAATAGTACGGCCCTTTAAGGCTCCTCCTCTCCCACTCATCTCTCCAGGCGAAGCTGGCAGGAAAAGAAGTGATACCATGTAGCATAGAAAAACTACATGGAATTTATGAGGAAAGTGTGAAAAGGAGATATTAGCTATATCTACTGTTGTTAGTGGGGGAAAGTATGACTGTTTGTACAGAGTAGTGTGAGCAGTGTAGATAACTAGGGGTGGTGCGGCAGCCTTGCCTGGCTCTTTTAAGGAAGACAGCAGTCAATCAGGCTCCAGATCCATTCAATCCAATGTATAATGCATTTTCCTATGCAAGACGCTGTGCACTGTTTCACCTCCTGTAGCAGTGACCCATGTTTCCTTAAATCCCAAAGGTGGTCACTTACAATCAGAGCCTTATTGTATCCACAGCCAGTCACAGGTTGAGAGTAGTAGTGGTGACCATTAACTCAGGGCTATGTGTGCGTGTTGGCATAGTTTATTGTAGTGTAGGTGGATACACAATCAGGAAGACTTACGATGGTGCAGTAGCCTTGCCTGGCCCTTTAAAAAGGCAGCAGTTAATCGGGCCCCAGCTTCGTACAATCCACTGTGGAAGTATACTTTCCTTTACAGGTCGCTGTACACTAAAGTCACACCCTGTAGCAGTGACCCCTGGTATCTTAAATCAAGAAAATGGTCACAAACTATCAGGGCCTTTACCTGTCCTCAACCCGTCACAAGTCTTGAGAAGTAGTGGTGACCGTTCTCTCTGGGTTATCTGTGTCGTATAGGGAGGGTGGTATGTAGTTGTGAACCAGCTGATTTGATGACAAAACTATGATGGGAGGCCTCCTGGCTACAAAAATGTCTAAGTTATTCTGAAATGGACATTGCCAGCTGGTATTACATGCAAGATATTTGTCGAGACGATTTTTAAAAGTTTCTATTGTGCTCAAGTTGACAACATTTGAGGACAGTCCATTTCATACATTTACAACTCAATTAAAGAAAAAGATCTTGGCTTCGTTAGTTATAAAGCGTTTGCCAATTATTTTGAAGCCATTGTTACGGGTGATGCTTGAACGGTCGATATTAAAGTAGTCATCTGGCTTTAAATTTGTTTACCAATAAAAGGGAAGAAAGAATGAAGAAATGGTAAATTCTAGCAAGGAAACAGGAGGGGGAGGCATACAATTAGCAAATTCATTACAGCAGTACCCATGAATATAATGAGAGAAAATGGCAAAATATGCAACATTGAGGCAGTGATTAAAAGGTGATTAAATAATTCCACAAAACTAGGTAGCTATAAACCATATAGTTCTGCTATTCTCAATAAGAAGCCGTCGTGACCCAGAATTAAACTCGCAACCTTTGAGCCACGAGCCGATCACTACATATACCATAGAGCCACCCGGCCCCAATTTCAGGTGGAGTGCAAGAGATAGAAGACAGTCAGTTAATGGGGGAGACTCCATCCTGTTTAATAAAGTAATGTGAGTACACATCCTCCCCATATGTGCAAAGAAAACTCCACTAAAGGGCAGATAAGGCTACTGCATAGTTTGCAACAGGGAGGAAGAAAAAATAGTGGGAGACAACACAAATCACCCAACTTCATGGAAATTGTTTTACCTAAGGATGAAATGTGAAATTGTTACTTACGATCTTTTGTAAAGGACAGCCCAAAATGTTCAATGTAGAAGGGAACCAATTGAATTGATAAAAGTGCATTGTGAAATTATGTAGATAAAGAAAGATTAGAAATAACTAGTTCAGGATTGAAATATGCAGTACAAATGAGACAAAGACCTTTGTTTAGTGTAAGAAAAAAGGTCGGTTTTTGAAAGACCTTACAATACCATGAACCAGACAAGCCACACCCGAAAACCCAAGTAAGGCCGGTTTGACTATAGTTACAATGCTTCCAGCTACTACATCAAAGGAATGACTAAAGGTGGCGGCACACAAGGCATTTTCCAATAACATGTTACTCGTTTTTGTTACTTATTTGTCTCTAAGACTTTCCAGTGTGGGTTCCATGGTGCTTTTCCAGGAAATATAGGTCGTGATGACGGAATGCAGCGTTGTGTTTGGCAAACTCAATAACGCATAAGAAAGTTTGTTGTCAAAACAGGTCGCAAAACAGCTAGCAAAAACGAGTAACATGTTATTGAAAAATGCCTAGTGTGCCACCACCTTAAAAGGGAAGTTTCCACATCATTTGGCAGGTATATAAAAACAGCAAATATTAGAACCTTACAAAACTTTATGAATACATAATATCCAGGTACTGATTCTCACTGATTCTGTTGTTCATAATTATCAAACAGGAGTGAAAAATTAAACTTAAAACATGATTGATTTATGTGTTCTTAGTTCCATATTAACAAAAAAACGACCACATGGTCAATACAAAATGCCTGAACATACAGTATAGTGTGCAAATGTTGTGCATTCTATTTTGCAACATTCAAATACAGTATAGTATTAGCATAGCCATGTGGTGCCGCTACAAGAATTCTAACTCCGGTTTGTAAAAGGCGACAAATGGGACGGATCAAGGGGTCTTGGAAGCCCCTCCTCTGTATACTCTCCTACTAAAGCACAAGGTGCAAAGGGGAAGGGGAGAAAAATGTCTCCATGAATCCTGACGTGCCTTGTCTTGGCTACCCTTTAGGGGGGATGACTGGTATATAGATACTAGATAGATTAGTATTGCAGGAGTGAACACCAGGGTTTTTGAGGAATATTGAGAACTTGTTCTCCTGAGACTCCCATTGAATACCATGCAATGAACTTTTTAAGTAACATACAAGTAGATTCCCCATTTAGTTTGTTATGTCAAGGGTCGAGTGTATTTGTGTTTACATTAGATATAAATTTATACAAATGCGATGCAGTTTCCCCAAGAAGACGATGCTAGTCTCAGTGGTGTCAATAAATCAGGTAAGAGTGAGGTGTGTCAAATGGTTGCTGGTTTTGGATCTTGTGAAATATGGGTGTATCTTATGTGCCAACAAATACAGTAAATAAAATAATGATCGATCTATATACCTGGCTTATATGCCCCTTGAAGGGAGATACCCAAGACCAGACATCTTCAGGGTTCAGGGACACATCACTCTTCCTTCCCCTTATGTGCCATGCCTTTTTATAGGAGAATACAGAGAAGGGGCTTCCCAGAACCCTTGGTCCACTCCCCTTGGTCACCTTTTATGACCTGTAAGGAATACAATGCTAGTATTCCTGTACCCACCACAGCAAAATTGTTTTTTAATCTGTTAAAAAATCAAGACGGGCATTGCATGGAATAAGTGTGAAGGCCTGCCACACCCATTCTTTTGATGTGAGTGGAAAGTGTTTATGAGGTGTGTAATATGTTTAAAGTATAATCTGCCGTTAGAAAGAATATGAAATTTGCAGCAACATGAGAATGACAAATTGAACAAACAAGTTATTAGAGAAATTTACAATTTTCTTAGGGTTTTCTTAAACAAATATTAAAATATACTGAAATGACAGGCAAGTTAAAAATTGGTTTATATACCGTTTCTTAGTTTACAGACAACTACACTTAAATCTAATGTAACTTTCTCTAAATATATTATAAAAGAGAAACCATCGTTATTCTACTGGTTCAGATTTGTTTCACTTTGAGATATTTCATTAAAATAACTTTAAGAGACAACACCAAAATGTTCTTATTTGGTTAGTGATGATCCATGTTTATGATGAACACAGTAAATTTACTTCAATATATATCTTGAACATGATTTTTTTTCTCCTCTCAGCAAACAAATTAAAACTAGTAGGGGTTTTTTTTATAAAAAAAAGTAGTGATATTTTCTACAAAACCAAATATCCGAACTGACATAAAACATCCAATTCAAGGAACTGAATCATCTCATGAAAAAACAAGAGCAAACCTAGTGTTGATTATAGGTGATGAGAAAAGACAGATTTTTAAGACAATAACCAATATGCTACTGATATACTGTTACATACATACATACACACACATATATATATATATATATATATATATATATATATATATATATATATATATATATATATATATATATATATATGTATATATATATATATATATATTATATATATATATATATATATATATATATATGTATATATAAATATAACAGTACATAAGCTTTACAAAACCTAACCTTAAATCTATTACAACATACATGCAACTTCATACATTAGTAATTTCAGGTAGGTGCTGAAAGATTCTTGTCAATTTAACACCTCAAGGATGGTATGCTTAATTTTGTACATATTTGTATATATTCAAGGACCAAAACCATAGTAAGCAGATACTTACATGTTCAAGCATCTTATACTAAGGTTCGGAGTTTGTTCATGAAGGATGAAGTGAGTTTAAACATTTTTGCTGCATCATGATGACACATGCAAGTAACGTTTTAACAAGCTTAGCATTATTTATCTCCCTCTTCCAGTGTGCAGGTAGTATTAAAGAATGTACCTAGCTTTCTCCTCTGGTTATTAAGGAATTTTGCTTTGCTAAGTCTGGAAACTAGGGAATGTTTTCAAACTCCCTTTGTTCTAATGATTTGAACTTAAATGAGAATTAACATTACTTTTCCTCCCCCACAAATAATAAACAACTTTAAGCTAAGTCATCAAAATCCTTTTCAGCTTATACCTTAAACATATAACTGGTTTTCCATGTCATATTACATGGTCCAGACAGTTACGCAGTTAGGTTTCCCCATGTTATACATGATGTTTTTGGATTTATCCAACCCATGAAATTCTTTATATGGCCAATAGTTGTTTTTCTAGGCCGTTATTCCCCTAATGGGGGGGTAGCCAAGACAAGGCACACCAGGGTTCATGGAGACATTGCTCTCCCCTCCCCCTCTGCACCTTGTCTTTCCATAGGAGTATACAGAGGAGGGGCTTCCCACACTCCTCGCTCCATCCCTTTTGTTGCCTTTTACAAACAGCAGGGATTACAGTGGTTAAATTCTTGCAGCCCCCACCAAAGTGCTAGAAATTCTAGCTATATAGCCTCTTATCCACCTTCCCATGGACAGTGCAAAGTAGGACATCATGTTAAGTTGATGTTGCATCTCTCAGACCGTACTCCAACTATACCAACGATGGGGATAATTTCATTGGCTGATACTGACAGTGGGAAAAGCGTGGAGATATGAAAAAGATAAAAATGATATTACATACAAAGGATGATAGTGAAAAAAGTAACAAGGATAAGGAATATTTCATAGTACAGTGGGCAGCTGTACCAAGCTCCACCAAGCTGTACACCACTCCCGCTACTGTGCTGTACTCCTTTAGTCCAGTGGCAGAGGTTGCAGGAATACAACCATTGTATTCCCTGCAGGTCATAAGAGGCAACCAAAAGGAATGAAGCGAGGTGTGTGGTGGGGAGCCCCATCTCTGTATTTTCTCCAACATGAAGACTAGACAGAGTGGGAAGGGGAGACTAATATCTCCCTTTAATTAAAGGGGATATTAGCAGAGTATTTAGATAGATAGATAGATAGATAGATAAATAAATAGCTTTACTCTATTGTGTATAAGTAAATATAAAAAAAAAGACAAATGAGAGTGTAAAGAAATTGGCTGGAATAAATGTGTAGGTACACTATCAACAAATGTTGGAGTACGTCTGTCACCGCCAGGGTGTTGGCAATATTAAAATTCCTGTGCTGGTATTTAAACATGGAAAGCAAGAACTTAATTGTTATGTAACTTTGAGGAGATTTTGAGTTGGAGGACATTTTTTTTTAAATACCTGAGGAGTGCACTACATGTACATCAATAGAACCAGTTACAGATTAAAATACACAATTATAATACAATAGGTATAAAGAGCATAAAAAAATAATCTGTTATAGTTATTGTTGCATGTAATGGATACGGTTTGTAATTCTAATGGTCTATTTCCATGTAAATTTTCACAAGAATTTGAACACTTAGTAAGTTTAACAGAGATCAGAATTTTCTGAAATAGTTACTTACTTTTACCATTCTAGAATATTGTTTATACTGATGGTGGAGTACACTCTGCTGCCTCATTCCACCACTAGCAGACTGTCATCCACTTCACTGAAGTGATTATTGAGAAGGGAAGCCCATTCATTCAGTGAAGCATCCTGCGAATAATACAGATGGTAAGGAAATAAACACTGACCAATTCCCTATTGTTAATTCTCTGTGATATAAATCAATTCATGAGTTTTGTCCCTTCGGATAATCCTATTCCAAGGTGATGGATTTTCAAGGTGTGAGTAGTGAGTGCATGTCTGCTGGACACCAGTTACATTAAGATAATTTCATATTGCATCTCATAAGTTATAATGTTAAAGTAGAGAGGAGAGACTGATCAAATGAATGCATACAAATAGAGGGTCAGCATGAGAAGAAGGGATGGTACCAGGAGACTGGACAAATGCCATCATTATATCAGCTTACATGGGTAAAGGTAGTAGAAATTAATGTGAAAATTAGAGATATCTTAAAGTCAATCACCTCTACCTCCCTCCTTTCAAAGACCATCACCTTACTTTTCCCAACATTCACATTTAGCTTCCTTCTTGTACTTCTATCTATCTATATATCAATCAATCAATCATTGGGGGCATACACCGAGGGGCGCGTCGCCTCGCCCACCCTCCGATGCCAGCCCTGGCGATCACCCTGTCTAAGTCCCCATGCAAGCCCCCTTCCCATACCAAGTAACTCCCAACAGGAAGCATTGACTTGCATTCTGTGAGACTCCTGACATACCTCTCCTCAGAAGTTCTAGTCCTACGAGACAGAGCCCTGTACTGGTCCCGGTTCCCAGCCAGCCTAGCAGCGCATCTCTTCTCTATACTGTCCAGCATCTCCGCCGAAGCAAACCCAACCCGTGACTTCGGACACCCCCCCAACACACCCTCTAGCAGCCTCAAGAGTTTCACGTTTGAAGGTATCCCACAGTTCTACCGGGTCCTCAACAGCGTCAAGCACTTCAAACCAATTTGAGACTGTCACTGCATACTCATGAGCACATGTTGAGTCCTTCAGTTTTTCAAAATGGAACACATTGTGATCACATCATGATATTTTGCTGGACTTGACATGAAGCTTGAGTGTTGCAACAATAAGCCTGTGATCAGTTGCAAAGAACTCAGCACTCCGGTAAACCCTGCAGTTCTGGAGGATCCTCCAACGCGTACTAACGAGGATGTGATGAATCTCCTTAGCTATCCCTCCGGCATTGTTATACCAAGTCCAGTGGTGCAGCTCTGGTCTCTGATACCAAGAACCTGCAATTCTCAACCTTCTAGATTTTGCAAAATTCAGAAGGAGAGAGCTGTTTGTGTTCTTGGTACTAGAACCATGGGGACCAACACATAACTCATAGCCAGCTCTCTTAGTCCCAAGACAATGATTGTGTCCCAGCGGGGGCACTGGTTCAGAACAGAGTCAAGTTTAGTGTAGAACATCTCTTTCTCGTCAGCCCCACACACCTCGGTAGGAGTATATACTGCAACAAGAGACATGAAACCCCAGGTGTGCTTCAGTCTCAATCACATTATACGCTCATCAATCATAATAATCTCAACAACAGACAGCTGCAGTTTGCTAGAGACGCCTACTCCTTACTCCCTTAAGATGGGCACCATTGCTCATGCCAGACCAGTAGTAGATAAGACCTCTGCTACTGATCTCGCCACTGCCAGGCCTCCTCGTCTCAGAGTCCCACTATATCCATCCTCAGCCTACTGGGCTCATCCAATAGATGAAGCAATCGATGGTCCTCTGAGAGGCTTAGTATGCTCCAAGATCCCACACGCAGAACCCGTCAGAGATTTACACCAGAGCTGATTCGGTGAGTAGGTGCAGCTTCTGCAGCTCCTCCATCATATTAAAAGTAGAGCGAGGGGATCCTCCCACACCATTCAGGTTGCAGGGGTCCCATGGGCTTTGCCCTGCACCCGTCATTCGGTCCATCAGGCCCCCCTGATGCCTTGGCATTACAGGGGTCTGAGTAGATGGACCCACCAGCAAAACTGGGTCGGTGTCGCGGCCAAGGCCACACCCCCGACCAGAGCCTTGACCTCAGCCTCTACTCCTTAATCTGGTCGTGGCAGTAGGAGATAGTTTTACGGGGAAGGGTTGCAAGCCCCACCCCAACTAGCCAAATCAGGGCTGGGCTGACTGCCAGCCAAGGGCAGGGACGCATAGATCCTGAGGGAGTATTTCCTGGCTGACCTGCTATTTCACCCATAGCTGGGCTGGATGGCCATTGACTCATCACGGTGAGTTCATCTGTCCTTTGTGTAGTCTTATTTTTAATCCACCTGGATGTCCAACACACCCTCCTCACTGGTATAGTCCAGCGGGGGAGCCAGTTTAGTCACCGGCAGCCTGACCATGCGGCTGGTTGTACTGAGTTACATGGTACCAGTAGCAGAGCAGAGAAGAACCCTGACCACCTTTCAAACATTCTACAGCACACCCATCTAACCCTGCACCTTTCCCTGGTTTCATCTCCCTTGTACTTCCTCTTTCGTGATCTGTACGTTATTCAACCCTCCTAATACCTTCACTCCATTTTCCTTCCCACTGCAACAATCTTAGCCTCTCTATCTTCCTCTACATTTAACTGTCCTTCAAAGTACTCAGCCCATCTCTTCATCTAACTGCTTCCTTTTCAATCAACCAACCACATACACTAATTCCTCGTTATATCGCGATTCACTTTTCGCGGTCTCGGTATTTCGCGTTTTTTTGCTGTAAGACCTATTATTTCTTATATCGCGTATATTTTCGCCATTTCGCGGCATTGTTTATGAGTTTAAATCTCACGCGTCAGCTGTACATACTGATTCTGCCAATCAGAGCGTCAGTATTGTTTTCTCGGCCGCTGATTGGCTGTTGTGTTCAAGGGTCTGATTTCACAGTTGCTTCCTATAGTTGTGATCGTTACCAATGAGCAGTGATCTCCACCACCATCAACAAATCCGATTTCACAGTCATCTTTCGCGGTGTTGTTTGTTTGTATCAATACCCGAAATTGGAACCTTTGGTAACGCAGGCTTGGGAGCTGGGGACCTCCCCAATGGAGCTTGACAAAGCAATTTTTTAGCAAAAAAATTCATTTCTTATCCCCATATAGTTATATTATTTCCTGAAATATATGTGAAAAATTATTTAACAATACAGCAACACGTTGTAGGGGTATGATGATCATATGAAAATTTTCGAGAAAAATGTGGATGGCAGCATGAACGCATCAGTCAACGAGGGAGAGAAAAAGATAAGTTTTTGGAAAACAGTATCCTCTTATTTTCAAGACAAAACTATATTATTCTGATGGATATCGATGTGTTTTGAATTAATATGATAACCATTTCTCGGCAAAATGATCAAACCTAACCATACCTAACGTCCTAACCGGGGGTGTCGCCCGCTGGACCCCCTAATTATTTAAATTTTAATATTACGGCTATTTCTTAATTTGCTTACCTAGTTCAACTATTTAAATACTCAGAAAGATAAAAAGATCTACACAATGAAATAGGTAAGGATGGCTGGAGGATGCTATTTACCGAAATACTGAGACAAATAGTAGTTGGGTTGATTTATTAGTGTGGCAGTTATATCAGCGTCAGGAAACCAGTGCAGGCTGTGAACAACCTTCAAGGTAAAAGTTATCCATTGCTCTTGCTCTCTCTCAATATCTTGTATGTGTTTAAATGTGTTTCTATTATTTTAAGTGTGTTTAAAGACCTTAAAATGCTTTTAAAATTACCGTAAAAGTTATTAAAACATGCCTAGGGTGTATTTAAATAGGGTATTTCTATTTCGCGGATATTAACTTATCGCGGGAGGGTCTGGAACGTATTCCCCGCAATGGAGGGGGCACTAGTGTACACCTTAAAATTCCTTCACGACTCTCTGCAAACAACACAGTGTCATCTGCAAACAAGCACACCACCACTGCCCACACCATTCCATTCATTTCCAGTCTTGCACCTACATTCCCCACTTTGGCTTTCATTTCTCTCATACACTCACATAAAAATATTAAACAGCCATGGCCACATCACACGTCTTTGTCTCAAGCCTGACTCCTATCACAAAACTTTCACTTAGCTCTCCATCCACTCTCACACACACACTTGTCTCCCTATAAAATGCCTTAATTCCTGCCAATAACTGTCCTAAAAAAAATGGGTTATAATTGAACTTACATATTTATTAGTCTTTTTCTTCTTTGACTTGGCCTTGACAGTTTCCTTTAAGCTACTTTCCTGCTGCCTTTAGTACTGGTTTTTCTTTTTTCTTGGTCACCTTTGCGGGCTTCTTTCGAGTCTTAGCTTGATGTTTCTTGTTGTGTGTTTTATCCTCATCCTGCAAAGCAAAGCAAAGCAAAATCACCACACAAGAAAGAAAAGTCCATTCCCCAAACGCACACTAAACATGACACGGGACTTAGATTTGAGAAACAGGAATCACTGCAAAGAAAATGGGTAATGCAACCAGACACACACACACTACTAGCACACACATGTACGGGAAATGCGAGTAGATGTATGTTTGTAAATGCCATAAAGGGGATCATATCATCTAGACAGACATAAAACAGACATAAAACATTGGAGGGGAATGCACCAGAGAACAAGAAATACTAGAAAGAGAATATACGGAATATAAAAGGACACCACGACTAAAATAAAGTAGATGAAAGTTTTGGAAAATAACCGAGTGTCAGGGCCGAGGTGACTACCAATTAATATTATCTTTTTATAGAGTTGTGGGGAAGAAAAATCATGGAGTATGATACCCCGAATATATTTACACACACACAAATAGCAAACAATAGGCTAGAAGCCAAAATAAATCACCAACGACGAACTGCTCGTAAACAATTACCAGAGCAGGGGTATGACACCCAAATAACTCCCTGTACAGCTGTCTGGAGGGTGAGATGCGTGACAGCAACACTCGGCAATGTAGATTGCTCCTCAGACAGCAGGAAGGGTCGAATGGTGTAGGTACAGTTGAAGGGCACACTGGAAGGGAGCCCAAGTCTCCAGAAATGCCTTCGGAATGTTGAGAACCAGCAGCAGGTGGTGAGGTGTTGTCAGGTGTGAGAGCTGAGGCGTTCTGTCCTTCTCCAAGCCGGTGGCGTGGAGCTTGGCTCGGTTAGACTACCCCCCTACCTCTGGACAAGGGGGTGGGGTAGTGGCGGGGAAGCCGGTGAACAAGCGCCGGCAGACGAGTGGTAGTTCAACCACTAATTAGGGGAAGACGAGGCAGGTGCAGTTCCTCACACATGCCCCCACTAAAACATCTGCTGCACAGCTGATGTCGAAGAACTGCAGCTGACCAGGAGACATAAACAAACTTATAATACTTGAGTGCAGGAAACAAAACTTGTAAAAGACTGGAGTGCAGGAAAACAAAATAAAGAAAAGCTATTGCCGGCTGAGAAGGTCGGCTCCAATGTTGTCTGCCCCGGCAACATGAACAACCCTAAATTTATAGGGTTGAAGACCTAAACCCCATTGTAGTACTCTATCATTTTTACCTTTGAATTTCTGAAGGTATATTAGAGGCTTGTGGTCTACTTCAAGGATAAATTCCTTACCTCGAAGATAGAAGTCAAACCTATGAATGCCGAATACGATGGCCAGGCATTCCCTCTCCCAGTAGTTTGTGTAGCTCTGCCATAAGCTGGGAAGTAAATTGAGTCCCACGGTCGGAAAGTATTTCCCTGGGGATTCCCACTCTGGCGAAGATGGTTAGCAGAGCTTCAGATACAGATATGGTGTCAATATCTTTAAGAGGCATGGCTTCTGGAAACCCAGTGGAGAAATCAATTAGAGTGACGATGTAACGGTGTCCTTCAGAAGATGGTGGAGACAAGGAACCTACCAAGTCAATGGCAACTCTGGAGAAGGGTTCAGTTACGACAGGTAACGGTTGAAGAGGTACTGGACGTACCCTTCCCTTAGCTGACATACGTTGACACTTGTCGCAGGAACGGCAGTAATCCCGGATGTCTGCACACATCCCTGGCCAATAAAAGTCTTGCAAGACCTTCATCTGGGTCTTCCGGTGGGAGAAATGTCCAGCCAAAGGACCTTCGTGAGCAACACGTAGGATGACAGGACGGCAATCGCTGGGAACAACCAAGGATAAACCATTTACCTTTTGAAAGTGATCCGATGAGACATTTTCGGTACAGGAGGCCTTCCTCATGTATGAACTGGTATGTGGCACCATCCCGTGCCTTCTCAACTTCTTGAGTGGTAGCCTTTGATTGTAAACCTGTCAAGGAAGGACAGGATTCCTGAAGTTGACGAAACTCATCAGGGGTTACAGTCAAAGGATGGAGCTTAGGCAGAACTAGAGGGTGGACCCGTTTAGATCGACCGGCTCTGGTCTCCACAGCACACACTTGAGTAGTGGAGGACTCAACGGGTGGTAGATGCTGACATCCAGAAGGGCGGTTGTCCTTTTCTTGAGAGGAGAGGGAAGTTCGGGCGAAGGCGAGTCATCAGGAGGCAACAGAGGATCTTGTAGGGAAGAAACGTCAGTGGTGGCTTGGTCATGGTCACTATGGAGAAGAGGGTTGTCGTTACTGAGTAGAGAATCAGGACTATCAGGATCTTGTACTCCGGGAATATTCCCAACTAGAGCACTAGCAAATTTAATTGGGGCCCTTACAGCATCTGTCCAACCAGTGTAAAATGGGCACCGTAAGTAACACTTAACGACAGGAAATTCGTCGATGCGTCCCAAATAGTCAGCAACTTGTACTTTGGGGCAGAGTGATGGGTCAATGTCTGGCAAGGCTTCCTCAGAAATTACAACTCCAGAGCATCCAGTATCCCTAATTATAGAGGAAGACCATGACCCATTAATAGTCCCCGTAACTGAGAAGTTAGGCACTTTATGGTCTTCTAAGCAAAATCCAACCTTATAGGGGGGCTTGAATGCTCGAGGATTCCTGGGACAGCGTGGTCGTATATGTCCTGCTTCCCCACAATTGTGACAAGTCACGGTTGAGGGAGTCTGACTCCCAGGAGAAAGTAGAGGCTGGAGTGGAGTAGCAAGTAGAGGGGCGATTTTCTTAGCGTGGTTGTTGGAAGAGACCTTAGGATAGGCGTTGTGGGCGGATGCCCAGTCATCCGCTAGTTGTATTGCTTCCTTCAGCTTGGTAGGCCTTCTTTCCTTGATGAATAGGCGTATTTCTGCTGATAAGGAGGACAAAAATTGGTCAAAGATGATAAACTCCCTTAAATCAGCATAAACATTGGCCACAGAGGAAGACTCAAAACTCAATCCAAGAATCAAACATCCTCGATAACTGGGTAACAAACTGATGGTAGTTCTGTCCTACTCTAATCTTGTTTGACCTGAAATCCACCCGGTAGCCATCTGGAGTTTTACTGAAGCCTGTTAACAAGGCTTGCTTCAGTAACTCGTAATCCTCAGTGGTGGATGACGGAAGGGACGTGTAGAGTTCGGCAGCTTTACCAGTAAGGAGGCAACCCAGACGAACGGCAAAGGTATCTCTGGGTAAAACCAGCATCTCGGCCACACGCTCAAACCCAGTTAAATAGGTGGCAATATCCTCTTCATCCTTGTATGGTGGTAGACTAGGTCTGGAAACAGGATCATGTGATGGTAGGACTGAGGGCTTACCTTTAGCTGCAATTTCTGCCAGCTTGATCTCTTTCTCCCTCTCAGCTTGTGCTTGTCTTTCTTTTCTTTCCTTCTCAGCTTGTCTTTCTTCTCTTTCTCTTTCCGCTTGTCTTTCTTCTCTCTCAACTTGTCTTTCTTCCCTTTCGTTTTTCTGTTGTTCAAGGATCCATTGGCCAATTTCCTTGCCCTGCAGACCAAGGGTTTCACCCTGCTCCTTCAGTTCTTGAAAGGAAGACATGGAGAAGACCAAAAGAGAACACAACACAAAAACAAAAAATGGACAACACCTCACGTGCAAAATCTGGCAAAAGTAAGAGTTTGACGGCAATCAAAACACTCTCATAACATTACTCCCGGGCCTCAGGCAGCAACGGCGCGCAGCAGCGACTTAGATAACAACCCACAATTTGTAAAAAGATAATAAATAATTGGTAGTTCTTATCCTGGCGAGGTCGCCAATATGTCAGGGCCGAGGTGACTACCAATTAATATTATCTTTATATAGAGTTGTGGGGAAGAAAAATCATGGAGTATGATACCCCGAATATATTTACACACACAAAAATATCAAACAAAATAAATCACCAACGACGAACTGCCCGTAAACAATTACCAGAGCAGGGGTATGACACCCAAATAACTCCCTGTACAGCTGTCTGGAGGGTGAGATGCGTGACAGCAACACTCGGCAACGTAGATTGCTCCTCAGACAGCAGGAAGGGTCGAATGGTGTAGGTACAGTTGAAGGGCACACTGGAAGGGAGCCCAAGTCTCCAGAAATGCCTTCGGAATGTTGAGAACCAGCAGCAGGTGGTGAGGTGTTGTCAGGTGTGAGAGCTGAGGCGTTCTGTCCTTCTCCAAGCCGGTGGCGTGGAGCTTGGCTCGGTTAGACTACCCCCCTACCCCTGGACAAGGGGGTGGGGTAGTGGCGGGGAAGCCGGTGAACAAGTGCCGGCAGACGAGAGTGGTAGTTCAACCACTAATTAGGGGAAGACGAGGCAGGTGCAGTTCCTCACACCGAGTGAAAAGAATAAGGAGGATAAAAAGACTATATTGGAAGCATTAATTAATTGATAAACTTTGAGGTGCTGCAAAAACAAGTTCCTATGGTATTAATATTGGCAGGAAGTTCAGGATGTAGAGGATGAACAGGTAGTTAAAAAAAAATACTTAGGGAAGAGTTACAATCACGGACCTTACGAAAGTGTATGATGGAATAGACTGGATGGCAATGTGAGAGGTATTGAGGGTGTATGTGTAGGTGGAAGTTAGCTGAATGAGGTGAAAAAGAAGCAGCTAAGGCATAGAAATAACTTAGTTTGATCCGGTGCAAACGTGGAAGATGAGACGAGAGAAAGAGGAAAGTAGTTCAACCACTATCCTACGTGTTTAAAAGAAGTGCTGATAAGGAGAGGGGGTTCAACTAGCAGGGAAGAAGTGTATGGAAGCTCTTCTGCTCGGCCACCCCCTTAGCAGATATCCCTGGAGGAAGTGGGGGGTCAGATTAGAGTTAGATAGTTATAATCACCAAATAAAACAAATGATGGTAGATAATCTCACCTCTTCAGTGTCATCCCCATCACCAGCATAGCCTCCATGCATCTCAATATACTTTCGTCTTGCCTCAAGCAATGAAGATCGATCATATGACTTTCTTGGTGCCTGTGAAAAGGAGGATTTTTATGTAGCCTTCCAGCAATTCAAATATCAACTCTATTCTCAAATTTCAAAATCTTATACAGGTGAGGTCGGTACTAATTTTTTCTTAAGGTAAATTCAATGTAAAAGAAAACAGCAAAAAAATAAAAATAAAAAATGGGTGCCAGGCAATGTTTAAATTACTAACCTTTGCAAAATGCTTTTCAGGAGAATTTGGAGCCTTTGGTGCTTTACTGCTTGGATGAGGTGCTTCACTTGCTGCCTTGTCTATTGGTGACTGTTTTTCCATCAATTCATCTTCATCAAATAGTACAGACACCTCAGCAGCTTCTATTCGGTCACTAGGCTCACCATCTGTACCTAGCGTGTCTTGTAATTCATCTTGTTGACCTGTTTTATCCCTTCTTGGTCTGAGATGCTGTTTATCCATAGTTGGTGCAGTGAATGATGTTATCTTTGATTGGGAATGATGTGAAAGGTCTGTGGAGAAGGTCACTGAGCGTCCCTGGGCCAACATACTGGAGGACCGGGTGCTGGATCCTCTGCTTCTGTTACCTGGCCGTAGTGAGCTCCAAGAGAACCTGGAGGGAAGAGTGGCTGGATGTAATTCTCCATCTGTCATGTCCGAAGCGCCTGTGACTTCCAGGACTTGCCGTGGTCTGGATTGCTGGACAGGGGATAGGTTGAGCTCACTTTCATCCTCTGGCTCATCATCAAAACCAAAGCACTGAGCTATACTATCATTATCTGTCCTTGCTTCTTGGTCATGTGAAGGTCCTGCTAAGTTGTCCATTCTCGGGGTAGATGAGCCTCCTATAAACTTGGAGATGTGCTTGGATAAGACTGGGGTAGGTAACACACTGGCTGAGGTCATGGGAACTGACTCATTAGCATTACTCTTTCTATTTTTCTCGGGGATGACAAAAGAGGATCTGGTCTCCCCCTCAAAGCCGAGGAAGAGATCATTGGAACCTTCAAACTCAAATCCTGATGAAAATTCCGCTTCTCCAGCTCCCTCATCTCCAATACTTGACATATTGCTGGGTACAGATGCGTCATCACCGGCATCAATTGCAGAGTTACTGTAGCAGCTTGCAGAGGCAGTGGTCTTGTTAGTGGTAGAGGCTGAGGAGGCACTAAGGAATGGCATGCCCTTGGAAGCAGCGCCCTGCCAAGAAGGATCTGTTGTGAGAAGTGTGAATTTGGTACATGGCTTCTTCTTTTTCTTGGTCTGTTTTCTTGGCTTGGCTATTCTCCTCCTTTTAACGTCTGCTTGCCTTTCATGCGGACTGCTGGGAAAGTCATAAGTATCACTGTTAATTCTGAAGGACTTTCTTTTCCCAGGGGTTATTTTGATACCTTTGACTGAAGCCCAAACAGGTGGCTTAGATTTAGCTTGAGTTCCTCCTTGAGAGTCTGAGCTGCCAGATGGTTCTATATTCTGTAATGTGTTCGGTGACTTTCTTGGGAGTTTACCGGACAATCTGTTGCTTTTATTAATATTTGCTGATGATACACCTCTAGTAATTCTTTTAGATATGCCGGACGTCTTCGGAGTTTCGTCACCCTTTCCGATGCTTTTCTTAGGAGTATCATCTTTATCTGGTTGGCTTGACCTCCTTGTCACTCTCCTAGGAAGCACTGCAGTAACCTTGTTTGGTTTGGCCTTTTGTTTATCATTACCAGAAGATTCTTGGTCTGCAACAGCATGAACTTTGACACAAGAGCTGTCATTCACATCCTTACTATGTGACTTTGTTGTGAGGTTGCTTAGTTGTGCTGCTGAAGAACTGGTTTTAAGACTTCTTGCACTGTAAACTTTTTGTTGTTTTGGTTGAATGTCTGGTTCCTTGATGCCAGCTTGAGATGAAGATACTCCTTCCTTGTTAAGTTTATTTGCTTCTGATATAATATTGGTTTCATTTTGGTTCTTCCTCACTGGCTTGAGTATGTCCTGCACACTCTTGCTTTTGGTAGCCACCTTGATTCTTTTGGACTTCCTTACTGGTGTATGAGTTGTATTTGTAACTAAAACATTTTCCTTGTCAGAGACCACGCTTCCTCTTCTCACTGCCTGCTTCTTGCCGTCCTCAACGATCTCCTTTCCTTTTTTTGGCGTGTTCATATTCATCCTTTCTTCCAATGGAGATACTTTATTTTCTTGCCAACTGTTCTTTATCTTGAGAGGAGCGTTATTTTCTTTCTCTGATCCCTGACCACCAGAACTTGGATCCCGACACACATTCGTTAAATTTGCCAGCTTCCTTTGTCCCAGACCTTGTCTTCTACTTCCTATGATGGGAGACAGAGTTTCTTGTAAAATCATACAATTCTCACTGACATTTTCAACTTGT
Source organism: Metacarcinus magister (assembly GCA_029783475.1). Lineage (NCBI taxonomy): Eukaryota > Metazoa > Arthropoda > Malacostraca > Decapoda > Cancridae > Metacarcinus > Metacarcinus magister. The sequence continues at coordinate 22,259,229 of JAPQNM010000038.1, forward strand.
GAATGAACTTTCTTCCTTGTAGACACTGGTGATTGGTAAGCCGAGGGGACATCTTGGGTGTTATGCTTCTGTGAACCCTGCCTTCCTTTGAGGGCAGGCTTGCATGGTGACTGTTTTGTCTTCCTAAACAATCTTCCTTGGGGTTTTGAAGTGGTACCTGTTGAAAGTTAGTGGCTGTCAGTAAATCATCTTCAACTTTTTACATCTATTACATGTAAAAATAATTTTTTTTTTTTTTTTTTTAAATAGCACAAACTAAACTTTTACTTCAAATTCATTAGATTATTTTGGCAATAAATTAAGAAATTTGTCACATAGTATATATTGTAATACAATAAATCTGATTTCATCCCTGATATCATTGTTTGGAATTACTATTCTACATATTTACCAAAACAACAAATTAAATAATTATAGATATAATTTCAATCCCCGATATTAACGTAACCTAACCTCACGCACTGTACATGAACTTAGACGTTTAAGGGGTTGTCTTGGTCAGAATAGTAACCCTTGATGGTATTATTGCAGTTTCAACCAATACACCACACGTAACTATAAACTATCTCAGGGTCTAGATGACACTGTTAGGAGCATTTCTAGCCCCATATTACACTGTCGGAAATTAATAATTAATAATAGGAAATTTCTTTGTCTTTTAGGGAAATTTCCTTAGATTTTTTTAGTCCATATTGGTGAATGTTTTGTTATATTAGTCATTATTATGAAGGTTAGGTTAGGATATTGAACCAGGTTTCTGGTTGTTTGAATAGTGTCCTAGCGGGGGGGGTCTAGGGGGGGGGCGCAGTCCCCCCCCCCGCCGGTTAGAATAGGTTTGTCGTGTTTGCTACATTTAGGGATTTTTTAGGGAAATTTACCTAGATTTTCAAAGTCCATATATCACTCCCCCCCCCAAAAAAAAAACCCGATTTCCCACAGCCCCCAAGCTTACTTCAGGGGTTGGGGGGGGGTGTGGGTAGAGATAGGGAATATTGGTTGAAACTGCAAATTTACCACAATTGATTATAGTTTCCACAAAAAAAACCATACAGGTATACACTATGCGATGCCATAAACAAACAAGATACGGTAAGATAACCCGCTAAATAATCCACAATAAAGGAAATTAATAAATAAATAGATGTTATATCACTCATGCTGACTTAAGAAAACATTGAAACATTACTTCACCCACACAAGCCTTAACTACAACCGGTTATATTCACTGTAATAAGTTTCAGGACTTAGGTTGTACTTAGGTAATTGTCACTACAACGGCTGTATAACATAACGTAACGTAACAAACATACAAGTTGAGACCTGTGACACCCTCCCTCCTCCTCCTCCTCTTTACTCTCTCGCAGGGCCTCCTTACACTTCCCTGGATATTTATTACCTTCTACATATACACTAGGTACTGTACATTGAAGGGGGAGACGTATAGTTACCGGTGGAGCCGTGCCTGGTCTTCATTGTAACATAATGTTGTGACGCCAGTACTCGTGTTTACTAAATGTTCAAATGTTTTGGCGGAGCAGCGGACGCGCATGCGCATAACGATGCTCAATATTTCGCCTATGTAATCCTTCTAAAGACTCATAAAACAGTATA
>JAPQNM010000038.1:22265839-22268339 GCA_029783475.1 Metacarcinus magister
GCGTGACCTCTCACCACCACGTCTAAAACACCACTAGAGTGATCAACTTAAGTAAGGTCACAGCCAGTCCCCCCCACCATTGACCCGGCCTTCTCTCACATAGGCCCTTGTTAGGTCCGCTTCGCGACCCTATCCACCCGGTGCCGTGAGGTGACTGTGGTGTAGCACCTTGGAGGCCGGGGATGGCCTCGAGCCAGGGTTAATGGCATCGCCTTCTGGAGTTGGAGAAGGTGCCGCCTGTAGGAGGCCGACGTCTACGAGGCAGCTGACACAGGGTGATGGCTGGAAGTGCAGGTGTAGGTGGCGGGTAGAGGTGCAGCCGTGGGTGGTGACTGGAGGTGCAGCTGTTGACGGGAAGGTGATGGTCAGGAGGGGATTAACAGGCCTGGATTAACACCGATAGCCCTCCTCACAGTCCCAGCCAGTGAGGTCGAGACATGCATACATAATGGGTGAACAGGAAAGAAGATGTATAAAGACTACAAAGTTTTTCAAACACTAGAATAGATTGGAGGTGTGAATAAAAAAAAGGCAAAAGAGTCATTAAACACACTTTTTATTCATATAAATACAACACACATGCCTGTTTATTTTTTCATGGCCCATGATAAGTAATGGCCACATTACATTCCGTAATGTATGGAAGACAAGATTCACCGGAACGACTTTATTGAATTTCAGTTACACTTTCTTCATGCACAATGTGGATACTAATGGTAGGGGCACAGTACCAGTCCTGGCGCCAAGAAAAAACATATCTATCGATCTATCTACCTTTATATATGTACATATATATATATATATATATATATATATATATATATATATATATATTCATATATATATATATATATATATATATATATATATATATATATATATATATATATATATATATTCATATATATATATATATATATATATATATATATATATTCATATATATATATATATATATATATATATATATATATATTCATATATATATATATATATATATATATATATATATATATATATATATATATATATTCATATATATATATATATATATATTCATATATATATATATATATATATATATATATATATATATATATATTCATATATATATATATATATATATATATATATATATGAATATATATATATATATATATATATATATATATATATATATATATACACACACACACACACACACACACACACACACACACACACACACACACACACACACACACACACACACACACACATACACACACACTCGTTCTGCAACATTAATTTCATCTACGTATGTAACAAGATGTACGCTCTAACCTCTCCAGATTATTCACCTTATTTTCAACTTATCAAATTGCGAATCTAACGAGTAATCTACTCAAGGTAAGAATTTTGGACGCGGCCAGTGAATGCGTCCATGGGATGTACCTGAGGGTCATGTCTGCTTGTTAGAACCCAGCGGGCACCCCGCACGGCTGTATGCAGGGTATGTCATCCCTACATGTTCTAGCTTCTGGGTCGAAAAAGCCGGTCGGACAGTGGCCGTGGGTGGACTCGTCAGGGATTCCTGGTACCATACACAGGTAAAAGTTGCTACAGTTGCGATAGTCTTGAACCATCCAATGATTGCCAGCGTCTGCAGCGGTGCATTGCGACCTGCAGGTACAGCAATGCTGGTTGTCCTTCTGACAAACGTTTCCATCATAGTACGGGGTGTCATCAGGGCACGAGTGCCACTCGTCCTTCTTACAATCATAGTAAACCTTACAGTCGAATAAACTTGCTCTTTTCCCCAATACAGGAGCGGAACAGTCAAAGGAACATTTTTCACACTCAGAGGTGCAGTGATACCCAGAGTCTCGACAGATGTGTGTATTTATGTCGAAAAACTTGTTACCATCGCAAGCGAACGGAAACTCACTGTGGAAGTTATCATAGCAAATATAATAATTTTTGCAGTTGACAGGGTCTGCGGCAAGGGAATACCCATGAGAGCAGTCTATGACGCAGGTGTTCATCCCGACGGAGACGTTGATCCCCACCTGCAACAAGACATAAAGTCACCACTGATGTGAGAATGTTGGTGTACGTGTTCGTGTATATTACAGGTGAGGAGGTGGAGAGGGTCTGTGGAGAAACATTTGTGTTTTACTCTCATCTGATTTACATGCGATGAAACACAATAGTCATGTTTAACTTGATACTTATGAAACAATTACAGATTTAAACAGTAACTCCATTATAAAACAAAACATAAAAGTAATGAAAAGTTACTAACGCTGGAAGCTGTTTCAGCCACATAGATGTAATGTTGGGTATATCATGTATCTTTTAAAGTCTGCTTACCATGAGAAGGGCCACGATGGCGTAAGGACGCATTCTTCGGGACTAGACGGTGACAGCCGAAGAGAACAGAGACGAAGGGATCCACCGGCCAAGAGGTGCTTGTCTAGGGTCCCCTGCTTCTGTATATATATACCAATAGCCCACCCTT
>JAPQNM010000038.1:22273339-22300839 GCA_029783475.1 Metacarcinus magister
GCATTTATAAGTGTGAGTTGTACCACACCGATTATTTTAACTTATAAACCCAGAATGGTAAATTGAATGTAAAGCAACAAACCAAGGAAGTCTGGAAATATGGAAATAGTGAACGAAATATAAGCAAAAAGTGAAGGAAATAATTCATGCCAGAACTATGTACACGGATCTTTATAGAGAAGTGTATGAGGAAATTATGCATTATATTCAATGTTGATCACTTACCATGAGTAACACCACAATAACGTAAGGACTCATTCTTCAGTGCTCATCGATTACAGCTAAACAGGAGTAAGATGAAAGAACCCACCGGCCAGACTTACCTCCCGAGCTTTCCACTGACTTGTATATATACATGAGGGCATCTTTGGACCACCACTGCTAATCACCCAACACCTGACGCACCTCATGTCCTTCCCTAGAACATTATCTTATCCTTGACATTATGATTTCAGTGAATCTCTAAGGAAAAGACATTGTTATAGTATCCTTAATTAAGCAGTTATTATCCCCAGAAAGCGAGGCGAACCACTTTTAGCAGAACACGTTAACTCCTTCAGCCTCAAGAGCTTAGGAGTTTGGGATATCATGCAAAAATATAGGAAGGACAACCAACACTGTTCAAACTGCGCCTTAGTCCGTTATGAGAGTTCGCATTTTACGGGTAGATGCGCAAAACTTTTTACCACATCCTCTCGGGATAACAGAATAAAACATTAAACCTTATTCCCGAGCACCTTAATCTGTATTGATTTTGCCCCTCGTAAAGTCACCTTTGAAGGCAACACAAGATGTTACATTCTCTCGACACAAGAATCCACGAACTGAAACACTGAAATATAAAACACGTCATATAGGAAACGGGTGTTATCCCCTCAAGTCTTACGGAGCGAGTAAGGTAAACAAATTAAAGAAAACAATGTCAACACCTTGCTCAAAACAATCGGCGATGGCACACTCATAAATGTTTAAGGCTTTAATGAGAGTGCCAATGTGACAATTTAATTTATTCCCACATCTGGTTGTATGACTTAAAGGCTTCACCACACTGATTTCCAATGACGGCATTAAGAAACTACAAAGGGTCTTGTGCAATGATGTCCTGAGTCGTTGAAACTCTCAAAACTCAATGGTCATGAAGTGTACGTGCGTGTGTGTGGGTTGGGGGGGGGGACAGGGAGGAATGGTGGGGGTAAGGGAATGGCACGCAGCCAGGTACTGAAGCTTGTGAGCCAAGCAATTGATAGCACGCTCTTATCATCATTCTCTTGGATTCTACTGGCCAAAGTAGACAGAGGTGACGTCACTGAATAGGAGAAAGAAGGACGAGCAAAGTGACGACAAACAAGCTAACGACTGTTAGAATACCTCTGGACGACAGACGTAGTAACACTCAATGTTCTATCCCGGCAGAACTCTCTCCCCGACGAACCCTTCTCCACCCTATTAGGCTGCGTTGGTGCTGCCAGGACGAATTGGCGTAGCACTAAGAGCGATCGGACGTGTCGGTCCACTATCAAGGACGTGTGGACGTGATCAAAATTAAATATTATACTAATCAGAAAACTGAGTCCAGATTCGTGATCAACATGCCCGAAAATTTTATGAACTGTCTTAATTTCACCAAACCTAAACCGAACCTAACCTAACAAAACTAACGTTTCTCCACCTTAAAGTTCTTGGTTTAAATCATGTTTTTCTAATTCGAAAAGTATCAGGTTTACGTAAAAAACGGTATAGAATAGTAAAAAAAAAGAACAAGAGATGTGCATTCTTTTGGGCTATAGTAAAATGTAATTTGGAAAGAGAGTATAGATGTAGGAATGGAAAAAATTGTTTTAATAAGCTTTAATTAACTAGCAGTTAAAGAAAGGGAAACCAATTAACATTAATCCGTTATATTTAGTAGATTTAGGGTAGGTCATCTCTATACTTTTTTGTTTGGTAGGAAACCAGCATCACCCAATAAAGTTAAATAATGGGTTTTTTAATTACTCTCATAAGGCAGGCTGGGATAAAATAATGGTTATTAATAGTAATTAGGAAACTGAGTCCAGATTCGTGACCAGCATGCCAAAGAACCCCTATGCAGCAATTTACATAAGATTTAAAAGTGTCGAAATGTTCATAAAATTTCCCTTAGAGTTTTTGTTACACAGTTTTTTTTTTTTATAGTTTTTTATATAACTCGAAAAGTATGACGTGTACGTAAAATAAACATATAATATAGGAGCATGAACATAATACAACCGTTGTTCTGAGTTATAGTTAAATGAAATTTGAATATAAGTATAGATGCAAGAATAGAAAAAGAGTACAAATGTATTTTTTTTCACAAAACATATATTTTCTCCAAAGATGTACAAGTTATAGGAAAGGTGATGACAGCAACTGATAGATGTTATTATGATTCATAACTTTATTTATATGCTTTTTTCCTGTAAAAGTAATATTTTCGTAGTAAAACGGGGGAAACTATATTCGACCTTAATCGATAATCCATATTAAAGTAATCAGAAAAATTAGTCCAGATTCGTGAACAGCATGCCTGAGAGCCCCTTGGTAACAATTTTCATGAGTTGTATCAATAATTTGACGCAACCTAAACCAAACCTAAACTAACGTTTCCCACCCTTTAAATTATTGGTTGAAATCATATTTTGTCTTTAATAACTCGAAAATTATGAGGTTTACATAAAAATGTATAGAATTGTAAAGAAAGAACAAGAGACATGTACTCTTTGGAGCTGTAACGAAATGGAATTGGAATGTAAGTATATATATATATATATATATATATATATATATATATATATATATATATATATATATATACATATATATATATATATATATATATATATATATATATATATATATATATATTATATATATATATATATATATATATATATATGTATATATTATAAATATATATATATATATATATATATATATATATATTATATATATATATATATATATATATATATATATATATATTATATATATATATATATATATATATATATATGTATATATATATATATATATATATATATATATATATATATATATATATATATATATTCATTCGTGCTATAAGGAAGTTTTGAATGAATTTTGTAAAGGTTTTACTCTTTTCTCCCTAAAGAAGTGATACATGAAGGTTGAGACGCTTCAGAGTACTAGTACCTACTATTATACACTTACCAATCCTGGCACCAGCAAGCTGTTTACTCTTCCGTAACAACGTGTTCATTAAAGGACAGGGATGGATCCTTGGCATCACTCCAAAGCAGTAATGCAAACGATAAAATGGAACTGCAATGTAAACTTCCACCTCGAGAGATAAAACGGGAAACAATCAGCTCACCCACATTACATCCTACTGTTTCCTGTCTGTATTCGATGACTGCAAGTTAGATGCCGCCTGCTGCTGTGTACTGGGAAGTGAGGTACCTCCTCATAATGAACCCAAGAGTAAAGCAGACATTACAATGTGATTTGTGGATGTAAGGGAACTTTTTTTTTTTATAGTGTGAGGATGAACAGCGGGAATCGACCCATGTCGCTGCCAACACCAGTGGCCCATATAGGCCATATCATGCAATTACTAGTTTGGGAGAAAATATTCCGTTCAGGGTGAAAAAAATAAGTGAAATAAACTAGTTTTTTTATTTTGTATATTTGATTCCTTTAATACATAAATTGGCCTTTTATTATTTTTTGCAACACCATACAATTAATTTATTAAGTACATGTATATATTCATTCGTTCATGTCTTAAGGGTAAACAGTGTCGTCGGCTGTGGAACGGATCTGAGAGTTGTGGCGATGAGGAGAGGCCATGATGCGGGTTGACTACACTACACCCTTCAAACCTGCTAGAAGCTGACGTCCTCAGGAACACGGCTGTATGCAGGGGGCACCATCCTTACACGTGTTTGCTTGGGGATCAAAATTACCATGAGGACAGTGGCCGTGGCTCGACTCGTCAGGGAATCCTGCTCCGATACACAAGTAAAAGTTGGTGCAGTTGCGGTAGTCTGGCACCATTTTGTGAGTTATTACGTCCGTGGGAGTGCATTGTGACCTGCAAGTACAACAATGTGTCGCGTCTATCTGACAAACGTTCCCATCGAAGAACGGATTGTCTAAGGGACATGAGGTCCACAAACCATTTTTACATTCATAGTAAACATTACAGTCAACTAAACTTGCTATTTTTCCCAATACAGGAGCGGAACAGTCAAAGGAACACTTTTCACATTCAGGGGTGCAGTAATAACCCGAGTCGCGACAGGAATGTGAAGTTGTATCGAAAAACTTGTTACCATCGCAAGCAAACGGAAACTCGCTGTGGTCATAGTAATCATAGCAAATATAATATTTTTTGCAGTCGACAGGGTCTGCGGTTAAGGGATGGCTATGAGTGCAGTCTATCTCGCAGGTGTTCATCCCGACGGAGACGTTGATCCCCACCTGCAACAAGACATAAAGTCACCACTGATGTGAGAATGTTGGTGTACGTGTTCGTGTATATTACAGGTGAGGAGGTGGAGTGGGTCTGTGGAGAAACATTTGTGTTTTACTCTCATCTGATTTACATGCAATGGAACACAATAGTCATGTTTAACTTGATACTTATGAAACAATTACAGATTTAAACAGTAACTCCATTATAAAACAAAACATAAAAGTAATGAAAAGTTACTAACGCTGGAAGCCGTTTCAGCCACATAGATGTAATGTTGGGTATATCATGTATCTTTTAAAGTCTGCTTACCATGAGAAGGGCCACGATGGCGTAAGGACGCATTCTTCGGGACTAGACGGTGACAGCCGAAGAGAACAGAGACGAAGGGATCCACCGGCCAAGAGGTGCTTGTCTAGGGTCCCCTGCTTCTGTATATATATACCAATAGCCCACCCTTGGACCACCGCTGGTAATCACTCAACACCTGACGCCACCCACGCCTTTACCCAGAACAACGCAACTCTTATACACCTACATTGCTTCTTGAAAAATCGGAGACAGATATCTATTTCAAGGGATACCTTAAATAAACTACCACTATGACATATGGCAACAGAGAGACAGGAGAGCAGGACACGACAGAAGCTTTAGAAGGAATAAAATTATTTATTATTCTTTTTAACAGTTTTATGTCGTACTATATATATATATATATATATATATATATATATATATATATATATATATATATATATATATATATATATGTATATTTATATATTGATCAATATAGTACATACGTGTCACCGTGGCTAATGTCATACAGGTATAGTCAACAAGAAATCCTCTGTACTGTAAGTTATCAACACAGTACCAATGAAACACAATACTCCGTTTCTATCATATAAAAAAATATGTTATCTTTGATTTGTTTTGTTTTTCAATGGTAATTATTTAAATTTTTGATTGGCAAAGAAATAATAATGAGTAATGTGGCGTAGAGCCTTACGCCAGACAACGTATTGTATGTGTCTAGGACAATGTGTGTGTGTGTGTGTGTGTGTGTGTGTGTGTGTGTGTGTGTGTGTGTGTGTGTGTGTGTGTGTGTGTGTGTGTGTGTGTGTGTGTGTGTGTGTGTGTGCGTGCACACGTGCGTGAGGTCACGTATGCTTTATTGAAGTGAGTCTTGTCCTGTCAGGTGTCAGGTGCTGTGTCTGCCTACGTGGTCAAGGCTCCGTCCCGGCGCCGTCCTCGGAGCCTTGAAAAATCTACAAAGAAAACGCTTGCGCAGCTCTTCGGTTTGATAAAAAAAAAAAAATTTTAAATAGTATTTTTTTAATTTTTTTTTTTTTTACATTAAAATGGTACTGGCTAAGGGAAAAATAAATTAAGTATAAAAAAAAAAAATCCCGCTTGTCGCCAGACCCTGTAAAGAGGACAGTAGGAGAAATATAGACATGGGGGAAGTCCAAATTAGTGTGAGAAGTGTCTTGACACTCCTCTTTTGAAAGAGTTTAAGTCATAGGCAGGTGGAAAACAGACAAAGGAAGAGAGTTCCAGAGTTTACCAGTGTAAGGGATGAAAGAGTGAAGATACTGGTTAACTCTTGCATTAGGTAGATGGACAGAATAAGGATGAGAAGAAGTAGAAAGTCTAGTGCAGCGAGGCCGCGGGAGGGGGGGAGGCATGCAGTTAGCAAGTTCAGAAGAGCAGTCAGCATGAAAATAGCGGTAGAAGATAGATAAAGATGCAACATTGTGGCGGTGACTTAAAGAGTGAAGAGTGGAACCATTCTGTGTCTGGTAACACAATGAGTCTGTTTTTTTATTTATCTTACCAAATGAGGAATTAATGGGAACAAACATTGATAACAAACACTCATTGATAGAAAAAATATCAGGAGGATGAGGGAGTCCATTTGATAGTTTCTCACGGAGAAGGAAAAATGTTTAACGCACATTGAAATGTTGAGTAATCTGCCCCGGGAGACAGCTGATCCACTTACAGTTTTCCCAGAATGCAGTAAAAATCAATGTCGTGTCGCAATATTTTTTAAAAATTATCCTTGAGAAGAGTAACAGCTTATATATTTTTATTGTTGGTGATTACGGTGACGACAATGGTGTCTTAAATTACTCATTGGAGCGAGATCTCTATGTACTGTAGTCCGGTTGAATGTGTGACATAAAATTGAAGCTGAACCGCTCGGTAACACGTTCAAAACAGCCAAACACTAGTGGACATCACCTCCTCACACCAACAACTCTCCCGATGCCTCGTGATGGTGGTGGCGGCCGTTGTGGTGTTGGTAGCGGTGGTAGTGGTGGCGGTGATCAAAATAAAAGTCAATCCTTAATAATTTGAAATCCTGAATAATATAGGAAACATTGATAATTGTGTGGCTGTTTACTTTCTTTTATTTTTTCAATTTATTTCACGAAGGACAGTTGTCGAGGAGTGCGTAAGCGGGAATGTACAAACACTCAAGCAGCGGTTCTCAACTTTGTAATGTCCTGCAAACACAACATCTCAAATATTAAAATTTAAAATGTGTTAATACCAAAACATTCAGATTTAGTGTAACTTTCATATTCTTTGTTCAAAGCCTCACCAGTGCAAGGGAGTCAGTCCTCTTCTGCGGCACGTTACACGCTATGTCTGTGGCCTTGTGAGTACAGAGACGCTAAATAACTGCCTAGTACTAAATACATAATACCATGCAAAATTTGAGCAGTCTACAATAAAGTATGATGGAAAAAACCGTGATATTTTGGTAACTTTCTGCTCCTATACGTCAGTTTTGCCTAAGTATAGTTGCCATTGTTTCGCTCGGGCAAATAACGAACAGTTCATTTTCATAAGTTTGCTCTTTTTTCTTAAACAACTCAGTACATAAGAAATACAGCTCTGAAAATAACAAAGGTATCTTCGTGTATTATGAGTAAGTTTACTTTACCTCACCAGGACGCCGCCCTTCCCTCCAACCCCCTTCCCTCCCTGCCACGCATCTTGGAAATAGAAATCACAGTTACGTCATGAACAAGAACTATGAGCTATAGTGAAAGCCACAAATCTCACCCTACTTGCTTACCTTACATGTGCCTTGCGTTTAAAAGGCAAGCAAATGCAGTGAAGACTTCAGAGAATAGTAAGTGTAATAAAGCCACACCGACTGCTGCAGCCATTTCCACGCCCCTCCCTCGCTCCCTCCCTCAGGTGGTGTATCTCATCGCTACCCGATATATACAAACAGGTGTGGCCGTCCCCAGCTCTTTATTTATGCGCTGGTTCGCCACGCATATACTCTTCTGTCCCGCAGCTCCAAGACAGCTCCTGGGATGCTCCTGTACACACTAGTACCCGTTTGGACTCTCCTGCTGGTCAGTGACGCGTCCCAACACTACTCTATATCAATAATCACACTTTATCACTACAGAATATCTATCCTCCTCCATTTTGATATTTTTATTCCTGATATATATATATATATATATATATATATATATATATATATATATATATATATATATATATATATATATATATATATCTATTTCTTCATTTTTTTTTTTTTCCGGGCGGGAAGGGGGGTCAGGGAGCCTATCCAACTATGATATCTCCAGACAAGTTTGGTGGCGAGACCATATTAGTTTAATGTTTCCCAAACGAACATGTTACGATAAATAACAATTATCTAGGAAATAAATCTATCTTATCGACACTTTTAAACAGATTTATAAAACATTGTATTACAATACCACGTGAATGTGTCGATGAACTACTCTTTGGCATGTTGCAGGTTCAAGCCGGGAGCACGGTAAGGGAGTTGGAACCATGCAAGGTGGACTGCTACCACTATGGGTCAGCACTTGGGAATTTGGCTGACGACCCGTTTCACTGCGACATGTACTACGTGTGCTTTAATTGGTACGAGTGGAGCAAAATCTCGTTCAGTTGTCCAGAGGGCGAGAAGTTTGATGCCACCACAAAAAAATGCATGAAGGAAGGCTACACGTGCAGTAAACCCTGTCAAAAATGTTCATATGAATGTGATAATCCTGTTATGGGACAAGCAGCTCTTTTCTATAACTGTAGCGCCTTCATGGAATGTAGTGGGATCATTGGAACCGTTGCTGCCTGTCCGCCCGACAGCCCTTACTTCGATGGCAACGTGTGTCAGGATGATTTTAGTAAATGCTGTTCATGCAAACCTAAATGTAGTGAGAATGACGCACAGAACCATGTCATGATTCCTGACCTTTCAAACTGCACAAACTTTTACCTCTGTGTAGCATCGGGAATCCCGGACGAAACTAGTCACGGTCACTGCCCCGGTGGTAACTTTGATGAGATTTTGGGTTCCTGTTCAAGCAGTGCTCCCTGTAATACCATCTGCAACAATGGGCCCCCCGTGAATAGCTGCGTTGACGAGTGGGTTTGTGAAAAGGAGGGCTATTTCCCCAGGTGTCCCGAAAAATGTGACCCTGACTACTTCGAGTGTTCTAGGGACGACATAGGTAACAAGGGACACCTCAGAACCTGTTCCCACGACAAAGTGATGGATCCTATTGCGATGATGTGCATCCGACCCGAGAACTGCAGCGTGTAACCTAATGGTCACGAAATGAATATGTAGATTTGTATAACTTAAGCTGCTCCTCCTCCTCCTCCTCCTCCTCCTCCTCCTCCTCCTCCTCCTTCTACTCCTCCTCCTCCTCCTCCTCCTCCTCCTCCTCCTCCTCCTCCTCCTCCTCCTCCTCCTCCTCCTCCTCCTCTTCCTCTTCCTCTTCCTCTTCCTCTTCCTCTTCCTCCTGCTCCTCCTCCTCCTCCTCCTCCTCCTCCTCCTCCTCCTCCTCCTTCTCCTCCTCCTTCTCCTCCTCCTCCTCCTCCTCCTCTTCCTCCTCCTCCTCCTCCTCTACTGCCTCTTCATTCTCCTTTCATAATAATATATTATTCGGCTTCCCTGAAGGCAACATAACTTGGTGCCATCACGCAGCTCACAGTGAAATACGTATTACATAGATTTCTTCACGTAAATTTTAACTCAGAACTTAAACAATGTTACTGTTGTGTTGATATTATAAGGAAATGAAAATAAATTAAAAAAAAGTACCAAATATTCAGTTTGTCTTTCTTTTTGTGGTTTCAATTTGTATACGTCCACACCCTGATTAATATGAGCGACAATTACGACCTTCACTTGTCTTCAGGATGCCATGGAGGGAACACACTTGGTATGGGATAAGCGAAGAGGAAGGGAACGTGAAGGGAAATTAAAGAAGACCAGATGCTTGCAAGACAAACAAAAAAATGTATAGTTTTGCATATAGAGTAATAACTGATACTTTGAATATTTTGGTGAAAGAAGTAGTGAGAGCTTTAAAGTTTAAAGACATGACAACACGAGTATATATAATTTTCTGTATGCAACAACTAGGTACACACACACACACACACACACACACACACACACACACACACACACACACACACACACACACACACACACACACACACACACCCGCGCACCCCCCCCCCACACACACACACACACATACACAAATACACACATAAATGATAAATAAATAAATTTTAAAAAAATAAGATATAAATATATAGATAAATAAATATATAAAATTAATCAAATAAATAAATAAATAAAAATACGTAAATAAAAACACCAACAAACACAAACAGAACCATCATGATCACTATTTCTTCCTTCATTCATTTGGTTATGAATTAAATATCAAATCATATTAACTCAACTATAAGTAGGATTCATTTCAACTTCATACCCTGAGTTCGATTATTTTGTCTGGTTATGAGAACCTTCAGAGGCAAGAGCTCCAACCTAAAGCCTGGACAAGCATGCGAGGGACGGACGCATTACGTATATAGTCTTCAGGGGAGAATTATACAAGTGTAATACCCGACCCACGTGTACTTGTAATAAACACAATAAAACGTGGAGCTTCATGTGAGTAAGATAGTTATTCATTAACATATAAACAGTTGCTTCAAAAACAGGTTAAGGAGAGAAGACGAGTATTTGAATGTGTTCCATCAATAGTATAAGTATGAAGGGGAACGTAGCTTTATCCTGCTCCTGTTCTTCGTCCTTTCCTATGGTTATAATTGTGAAGGTTTAAGCCGCCTAACCCGGATTTATTTACTGACTGGTATTCTGTATTTCCTCCGTCGCCTAAGCAGCCCCCATCCCCACTCCCCCGCCACACGCATCCTGTCTTCCTTATAGTTAGTGTGTCAGTCTTACTGTAAGCCACTGCTGAAAAAAAGAGCAGCAACTTTCTATCACGGAACAATTCATGAAAACAGTCTGCACATATAGGTTACACTCGCTATGTCGTCCATTAACCAATCGTTAGGATTCATTAAAGTGACTATAACAGTTTTGATATAGTGGGCGAGTGGCGGCACAACACCATACAAGGTTGACAAGGCTACTCCAGCTTGGCCGCCTTGATGGAGGCCTTCACTACAGTGACGCTCTGCGACGTCCAGATGAAGGCAGACGCTGCAAAGTAGAAAAGGATGGCGGCGTCCAGAGCCTGGCACCCGATGACTGGAGCACTGCGGGCGTAGGCTATGTAGGCAATACAGCGGGCAGCCTCCACCAGGGGCGCCCACCACCACCCGTCGTACATGGCGCCGATGATGCCCGCAGACACGAACATGAACGCCATGAACACGAGAGCGGACATCCACGAGAAGCTCTGTCAAGAGAAGCGTGTCAATGAGGCTTGCCAATGATCGCTTCTTCCCATTCCTTACAGTAAATAAGCGTCCTTCGAGGCCACTTTGTAGTGAAGATTCAACAGTGAACAAAAAAGACAAGTTATCGCCTCTTTACTGACACCTTATCGTATTGTTACATATCTATGATGAAATTTTCAAAAGTAATAGATTCTAGACCCAGAATTATATTGACTTAGGTATATTCTGATGGCTTTCAATGAGTCACACTAAAATAAGAAGACTTCACCACTTACGGCCAATTTGGTGATCCACGTCTGATGGATGAGAAGGATGATAATAAAGTGGACCAGTACATATGCCTCTTGCCAGCGGGGCAGCTCAGGGCTGTACTTCACCCTGGGACCCTTAACGTCGGGAAATGTGTCCGGATCCCCAAGGCGCGGTGTCCCAGGGAACCAGCCAGGCCCGTAAAAGAGTGCCCTCATGGTGTCCCCCCAGGTGGTCATGCTCCGCGCCTTACGGAACACTGCCCTTATGTAGAATACCTGCCAACACGGAACAAGGAAACGCTTTACAATCCACAAGCCTTCACACGTCCTAGAAGCTTGTGTACACGTTGTAAACTCTGATGAATAACGTGTTTAAATAATTTCAAAACAGCTTCACGGAAGGAGAAAAAATTAACAATACAATGCAATCTTTGTGATAGTACGTCATTAGATTTAATTTTCCCAGAACTCCTGGAGGCTAAGAGGAGACCAGCTCACCTGAAGCCAGAGGACATTGAGGGACTGTGGCTGATCCACCAAACCGTAAGCAATTTTCTCGTCGCGCTTCTCAGCCTGAAAGGTGCCGAACAAACGGTCCCATATGATGAGGACACCAGCATAGTTTTTGTCGAGACACCACTTGTTCGCGCCTGAGGAGTGAGAATTATCAGGTGGAGTGCATGTTGCTTCTGGGCAATACTTAGTGTACTTTGCAGTATGTAGCTTTAAATCTAATAAAAGGAATAAGTCTTAATGAACAATCTGTTATGCCCGTTTGATTGCCGCGTCAAGGATGTGAAACATGACGGAATTTTAGGCAACAAACAACAGGAAGTTTCCTCCTGTAATCTACTATTGTCGATTAGGGGTTTGAAAGTAATAGTGACATGTTGATGACAAAATTTGAAGGTGAAGGACGTCATATATTCAGCTGCATTGTTGTGTATTCAGAAGACAACATGTGTGGTAAGCAAGTGGTGACGACTATGACAGACTGACCGTGGTGGACCCTGTGGTGAGACGGAGTATTGAAGATCCACTCCAGCGGACCACAGTTGTCAATCACTTCTGTGTGAATCCAGAACTGGAAAACTAAGTTAAACTGGAGGTGGACCAAGAGGGCGGGCATTGGTACTCCGAGGAGGGCCAAGGGCTGGTAGAACCCTATCGAACAGTACCGCTGCCAAATGGACTGTCGGAGTGCTGTGCTGAAGTTGTATTCTTCGGAGGAGTGATGCACCTGATGGCTCGCCCACACCAGGTTGATCTCTGAGGACAGTCCATTGAACTCAACTCTCACTTCCAGGTGTGTGTGTGTGTGTGTGTGTGTGTGTGTGTGTGTGTGTGTGTGTGTGTGTGTGTGTGTGTGTGTGTGTGTGTGTGTGTGTTAGGAGGGGAGGTAAGAATGGGATGGGTACAATTAGACGTGCAATCAAACACTTGTTGCACGCTGGGACTCTGAACTGTAAGTGATCCCAGTGACTCATATACCAAGCGGCACAGTTGTATTATCATTTTGGTCTCATGATTCAGTGACACATCCACGTAACATTCTAGACTATGTTACTAATCTTCTGGCGTGTCATGATCACATTCAAAACAAACATCAAGTAACATAAAGCAGTAGGTGAGTTTTGCTGCCATACACACACACACATCCCACGGAGACAAGACAAGAGAAGGACAACCTTACCGTGGGTGGCTCGGTGGAAACAATAGTAGCCGAGGTCGACCCCGAGAGCGGCGACCCACCAGGTGGTTGGCGAGGACCAGTCAAGGTCAAGGAGGCGATGCTCGTACAGCCACTCGTAGCCACAGAGGTAAAAGCTCACCACCACCATACTGTGAGGGAACGCGGCTGGCTGAGGCATGGTACTTAACACACCCAAGGAAATCACAGACTAATAGACCTACACTGCGTGATGGTAATGTGTGTTTAGAGTAAAAAGAAGTTTGAATAACGACCTCTGTTATGAAAAAAAGAAGAATTATATCATGGGTACATTATTAACACATAAAAACAACCACGTGATGTGACCTATATAATGGACTCCATCACAGGGAGAGTTAACAGAGTGCAAACCAAGTACAGGAGCACTGCGAGGCGACGCGTACAGGGCAGAAAGGTGGTGAACGGATGCACTTGGTGAAGTCAAGGCCCTCTATCCCCTCCCCTTCTCTTTCCCCTCAACCCGAACTAAGGACACACGCCAAAGTTGGAACACAACAAGACTTGCTTTGCTTTGCTTTGCTCCTCGACTGACAAAAACGGACTTAACTAACTTTTTTTCGAGACTAACCTTCACACTGGTTTTTTTTTTCTTCACCAATACAGAGATGAAGTGCATTTCATCACTACAACAGACATACCCAATGCCCATACTTGTTACCTGAAGTCCGAGACGTGTTCCTTTGTCCTTGAAATAACATGAAACGTTTTTTTCTTCTTTTCTCAGAGGTTAAAAGCAGACGCCTTCACATCAGGTCAGGAGAAACACACACCTCTCCACCAACTCAAAGACAGAACATACACAAGGGTCTGCAACCAAACCCATAACACGAAACACACACACACACACACACACACACACACACACACACATACACACCCACCCACCCACCCACCCACACACACACACACACACACACCCACACACACACACACACACACACACACACACACACACTGGCAGACGAGGACACATGCACTTACCCTAAGATGTCGTACACAACCCCGTGAAGTACAGAAGTAAACAAGTCATTGGCTCTTAGTTTCCGGCCTTTGTAATGCGTCACCGCCCACTCCAGCAAGATGAAGGCTATGAAGAAGGGCACCGCCTGGAAACGCCCCAAACACCATCAGGAATTAGGCGATTCGTTAAGATCTAGATAACACACACACACGCACACGCACACACACACACACACACACACACACACACACACACACACACACACACACACACATACCTCGTTCGTGTAGTTGGGGACGTCCTCCACATGCTGAAAGGTAGTCTCGTTGGGGCTCACCGCATAGAAGAGGGTGCCCATCCCTCGAGCCACAGCCGTCACCGACATGTTTGGCTGAACCTTCAAGTCTTCACCACCACCACCACCAACAACAACAACAAGAACCCTCCTCAAGGCCTACTGTAAGGGGCGAGGGGCGGCTGGTGCGTTGTCTTGTTATTCTGTTGCTGTTGTTGCTGCTGCTCTGATGATGATGATGATTGTTATGATGATGATGATTCTACTGATGGTTAAGTTATGTTTATTTTAATTATTGTTTTACTATTACTAGACAATAAGTACTTAGTTGTTGCTGCTGCTGCTCCTACTACTATAATGAAACGCCTCCTTCTCCTCCTCCTCCTCCTCTTCCTCTCCTCCTCCTCCTCCTCTTCTCCTCCTCCTCCTCCTCCTCCTCTCCTCCTCCTCCTCCTCCTCCTCCTCCTCCTCTTCCTCCTCCTCTTTCTCCACCTCCTCCACCACCTCCTCCTCCTCCTCCTCCTCCTCCTCCTCCTCCTCCTCCTCCTCCTCCTCCTCCTCCTCCTCCTCCTCCTAACAGGTGAGGGGCAGGTGAGGTCCCCCTTGGAATCTCTTTTTTGCCCCATTACTCTCAGCCGCCTCGCCTTTATCTCTTGTTTTTCTGCTTCGATATTGACATTATCTTAGATACGCGGTCAGTGTTTTGTAACAGATCACTCGTAAAGTATGATTATGTTAAATCTCTCTCTCTCTCTCTCTCTCTCTCTCTCTCTCTCTCTCTCTCTCTCTCTCTCTCTCTCTCTCTCTCTCTCTCTCTCTCTCTCTCTCTCTCTCTCTCTCTCACACATATATATCATAAATAAATTTCCTTCGTTTTCCTTTGATTTCCAGAGATAACCACACAATTAATATCTAATCTTTACCACCACCACCTAAACCACCCAGTGATAAGTACAGTACATCATACGCATCATTCACTACACCACATTAAAAGAAAAGAAATGAGAGTAGCTCCAGTAAAGTACCACACGTAGTACAATACATCAGCTCGATCGACCTGACAACTCCATCAACAGTCAAGTAAACTAATATTAAACATTATCTGAATCACACACTCATACACTCTCCCTCGTCCTTACTCACGTCTGACCTGCGCGGGAGTGTTGTGAGAGTGTTAGGCTTGTACTTGAATGCCTTGAACTGCCTCACCTTATGCTAGCCCTCCCCGCTGCTGAGTGACGAGGAGTGAGTGAGTGAGCGAGATTGGTAGACTCCTAACCCTCTCCCGACTATAACTGGCTGCGTCCGAACCGAGGTGTTGAAGTTATCAGTACCGTGCACGCGTCTTCGTCCTTTTCGTGCACGCGGCTCAAGGGCCATACATGTGACGCTTGTTGATGCGCATCTCACGTTAATTTTTTTTTTTTTTATACTTTGACCAATGATCTGGGTGTTTCAGAGTGCTTTTTGTGTGGAATATGCATCTGTGTTATTTAAAAAGTCTTGCTTACTGGCAATCATCATATAAAATCACGAAGGAAAACCTAATGCCAAGAATTTTTAAAGTTATCGTCATGTGTTTCATTGGAGTTTTTTTTATGCTTCTCCCTTTAAATTTATGTTAGATTCTGTTTGGTAAAAATAGGTACAATACTGTTGAATATTTATAAGTCACCTGTAATGTGTTGGGAATGAACAGGCTGAAGTGGTATGTTTACGTAAGTACATCACACACACACTCACAAAAACACGTTCTCTGTGGTGCGCAGAAGACATCTTTTTGCTGGGTGGACTTAAGGACGAGCATTGAATACGTAACCTCTTCACTGTGATACCCTTGTGATACCCTTCCCTTTGTTTCAGAGGCGTTTTTCCTCTCCACTCCATCGTTGAGTTATGATGTCACAGTTAATAACATGGAAGAGGCATTGCATTCACTCCAAGTACACTTCTAAGCCTGTCCTCTTGTCCTGGTGTTTTAATGTGTCTAAACGTTGTGTGTGTGTCTTCATGAACACGTCACGCACGTTATGACAGCCGTAAAATATCCTCCCGTGAACCTGGTATACATATGAGATGTTGTAGCCAACACGTGATGAGCAGTCGTAGTCATGAAGTGTTTTGACATCCACACTCTCATTACAGAACTTCAGAGTGGATGATGTTTGGATCTAACACTTCTTCATATCATTTGTTTGTATGATAATTAATTAGTTAGTCATTATTTTTAACCGTAACAGAGACATGCCAAGAACTACAAGACAAATGGGTAAGCATATTAGCTAGTTTAGTTCCTAAGGTGACCAGCAGTGCTTATCTTGAAAAAGCTTTACGTCACAGCAAAAGTAGATTACTGGCTGGCAAGTCCATCGATCCTTCATTCCCTGATACTTGCTAAAGAGTGTTTGTAAAGTATGGCGTATGTTCGGTGGAAAACAATCATGCCTCTCCCAGTCTCGAATTGACAGAGGAGGAAGTTATGAATGGATATCCAACAAAACATATATTCTGTTTTTTGTTTCGTTTACGTGAAGTGTTATCACCTTCACTTTTGACGATGTAATGTTCAGGAACTTTAGAGATACTGACTATAGTGATGGTATGGCGGATGTATTCAAATCTTGACAGTGTTCATTCAAGGTTAAGGCGTTTTACACGAGGGAATATTTCTTTTAACACACTCGAGGAACACCATGCCATTGATCGGACGAATCGTGAATTTGTTTTGCAGAGATAAAATGTGGTCATCAATAAACAAGGCGGGAAGACTGAGTTAGAAGCATATTATACATTAGTTTCGTCGGTTAATTATACGTATTGAAAAAAAATGCCTTAGAACAGGAGAGCAGAGAACACAACAAAGCCAATGGTGGGTCGTCGTATGAACAAGTGGTTATGGTTGGCAAGCAGGACGTGGTGGGTGCTTACGTAAACAAACACTTGCTATTTTTAAGCACCTAACCTTGCGCGATACAGTGTTTTATGCATTCAATGTTATCTATCATCAGAACAGCATGAATAATATATAGAATATTTTTAAATAAACTATTTGAAAACATATTCCATAAAAGGAAATCTTAGACAGACTTCACTATCCATAATATGTGCTCGCAAATGGTGTAAAAGGTTGTCCGGCAGAAGGAGAAAAGCCCCGTGTAACAAGACACTAACTTAGAACACACGAAAAACATTTGTGAATTATGAAAAAAAACCATCCATGGATATACTTATTTTAATATTTCTTATTTTCTATATATTGTTTAGTCCAATTGAGACCTTCTTATCCTTGGCTCACTAGTTGAATAATGTGACTAACAATCCTCTTCAATTTTAAACTTTATATATTTAACTAATGTACTGTATGTGAAACCGAATATTGAATGTCACCAAGAAAACATTTGATTGATACAGACAGCTACTGAGCTAGAAAAATTACAAATGACTGAACCCTACTAACCAAAAGTAAACAGAAAGAATCCAGTATGATCAGGTTCCTAAGATCGTCTTATCACAACCAGCCGAGACGTGGACGGATTTTGACATCACCAGATAAACTTCTATCTATATAACGAATAGTAGTTATGTGCCTTCAGACGTCCATGATGAGATAGAAATATGCTTACGAAATTTTATGTCACTAAAAAGAAAAAGAAAAAAAAGGTTCTTGAGGTTATGAGCAAACTCTCCCCAATGAGCAGCCTCAACATTGGGTAAGGACGGCTCGGTCAATGACACGCGGCAGAGCGGTTATGAAGGAGACTAATTCACAGCTATAAGATTAGAGCAAACACCACAGTTGTGAGATCCGGCGGGTAGTATAATGAACAGACAGCCGGAAATCACTGGCAGCCTTGAACCCAGAAAGCCTTGAACAGAAAGACCATGAAAAGTGCACAACCAGAGCACACAAGCACTGAGGCTAAACATGATAAGTAGTATAACTTCCTTCTACTACATCCTATGGCAACGTTCAACTTTTCAGGGCGTCACTGCTTACTTAAGGTACAAAAGAACCCCAACATAACCTACATCACCTCTTCTCGAGTCATATTTACTCTTATTTACTCTTGAGAAACACGTAACAAGATGATAGCACCTCTTAATTGACACCACCTGCTGTGGAGAGGAGAGAGGAATGCAGGGAAAGGCATAGCAAGAAGAAGTGGTTGAGGATACGTAATGGGTGGGAATGGGTAGAGCGAGAGTGGTAGAGGTAAAAGGAAGAAATGTGAGGAGTGTTGACGGGGTGTGGGAAGAAGGATGATAAAGCTATGGATGCGAAGAAAAGAAAGTTGGATTACATAGGAAATACAGATAACAAGAAGTATCCCAGCCTATGACAAGAAGGAAAAAATAAGGAGGGAGTTGAGGATAAACAAGGAGGAGGAGGAGGAGGAGGAGGAGGAGGAGGAGGAGGAGGAGGAGGAGGAGGAGGAGGAGGAGGAGGAGGAGGAGGAGAGAGGCAGCAAGGGAGAGGGGAAGCAGCGAGGGAGAGGAGGGGAAAGAGTCAGAGAGTCAGAGAGGGGGTAAAGGGAGCATGGCACTGGCAGCGGCCCAGTCTTGTCTAGGACGTGCCCGCGACAGGACCTATTCTCAACAGTGTACCCTTACCCTCCGTGTCCTTCCCCTTACCTCGCTCTCGTAGGTGACATCAAGGAAGTTTCTAGGTCAGCTTGAGGGTGACTGAAGCAGGTGCGTCACGTGATACATTGAACATAATAGATACTTATAGTTATTCCCCTATTCATTTATCTATAGTGTATCCAAGTGATGGGAAATATTGTTATAAGTCACTCATGTATTCATAACAGATAAAGACCGCCAATCACCCAAGTAAATAACAGATCAAAGAAAAGCATAGAAGACCCTACTTAGCGCCTTGTTGATCTATCGTGCCGCGTCCCCGTTGCTCACTTTTCGCTGCGGGACAAATGACGAAGCAACACGATATGCCAAGCTAGAAAATAAATATCCATCCAACTAACCCTACTTCCTCTTCGCATCTGGTGTTTGGTAAAGTTTTTTTGTGGTAGCATTAATGTGTTGTTATGTAACTTAATGCGATATTAAGTTACTCATTACACATAAGATATATATATTTTTTTTCCTTATTACTATGGTTGAGGGTAAATATATCGTTGTTTTACGTTACAAAAACACATCAAAGTTTCGCAAAATAGGAAAAAAAGTGTATATATGTCTACAATTTGTTCCTTCCCTCTCTCTTTCTTTCTCCCGCTTTCCTGTCAACTGCAATTATATTCTTCCATAGAAAATCACGGGTTTTTTTTTATGTGAACACAAGTTGGGAGATAAAGTTAATTTGATGTGACAGCAAATAGTTAACGTAGCTAATAGCGTCATTTAGTACCGCTAACGAACGAAAACACGCGGCTGTTTGACAAGACAACACGACCAGAGGAGTCGTGCGAGGCGTGGTACTATATAGGCGTTGTTTGGTTCCCCATATACGACGCCGAGGTCTGAGCACGCACACACACACACACACACACACACACACACACACACACACACACACACACACACACACACACGCACACACACACACGCACACACAAGCACTCATACACACTCCCCCTCATTTACGTAAAACAGAACAGTAAAGCAAAACACACACACACACACACACACACACACACACACACACACACACACACACACACACACACACACACACACACGCACACACACACACACACACACACGCACACACGCACACACACACACACACACACGCACACACAACAGTTGGCCTAGTAACTCTTGCTAAACCCTCATAGTGGAGTCAACTGTAATAAAGAGTTTAATAAGCTTTTTATGTGCCGTTGGTGGTGACGCATCGTGTGTGATTCAAGTCCTTAGGCTACAACAATGCCGTCACCCTCCACCCAACGCCCTCATGATGACGGAGCCGTAACCAAACATCATGTCCATGCACCACCACATACCACATGTACTCGCACCCCTTCACCCCCTCACCACCTCACCCGACACCCACGACCTCCTCAACCCATACCCTTAACTTCTTCCTTACCCACAGCCTGACAAATCCAACCCAGCCAGCGTGTATAACTACATACATACATACATACATACATACATATTGGGTTTTTTATTAACATCGCAGGAAAATACAACAAAACAATCAAATTCTTGTCTTACATACTAAGAAAACAACACATTAATAATTATACCTCATATACAGGGAAGAAAAAATAACACAAGTTGAACATACTTTATATTTAATGGCAGAAAAAAAAACTATTATTGTAATGAAACGAGTAAAAAATAGCAACCTTGCACACGAGTTACGTTACGTCACTGGGCAGGTTGTGAGGAGGAGCGGGTGAGTGACAGAGGGAAGGGTGACAGGAAGGAGGGAGGGAGGGAGGGCAGAGGGGAAGGACTCAGGGTGCAGGGGGATAGAGGGAGATAGAAAAGGTGGATGACGTCTGTCTACTCACTATACGGGACACGAACCTTTGCCAACACTCATAGCCAAGATGAACTGTTGCCACACTTGCCCCCAACCTGTGTTCGTCCCTTCCCTTTCTCCCTCTTATTCCCTCCTCTAACTCTCCTCCTCTTCCTGTCCTTCCCGCTCCTTTGTCGTACACCCCATACTTCTCAGCTTTCCCCTTTCACGTTTTCTATCTCTATTCCTTCTCTTTGGCGTCCCTAGTCTTCCCATCTTTCTCTTAATTTATGTTTCATTATCTTTCTTGCCTAATTTCCCTCGCTTCATCCCTACCCTTCCTTACCCTTTGGAGGCAGGGATAAATTTTTAGATCATCGGCTTCTACACACATGCACGCACACACGCACACGCACACGCACACGCACACACACACACTCACACACACACACACACACACACACACACACACACACGCACACATAAACGAGGCAGCGGCAAGAGGCTTTTAAGACGGTCTAGTTAAAGAAGATTGGCGAGGCTCATCGAGACTAATCCTCGTTACTATGCACTTTTTTTATGCTTGTTGTCTTCTCTCCTTAACAAGTAATGAAATTTCTGTGCGTGCGTGCGTGTGTGCGTGTGTGTGTGTGTGTGTGTGTGTGTGTGTGTGTGTGTGTGTGTGTGTGTGTGTGTGTGTGTGTGTGTGTGTGTGTGTGTGTGTGTGTGTGTGTGTGTGTGCGAGCGCGCCCGTAAGGAGAACATGTGCTTAGTTCGCTGCCTGGTGATGAAAAATTTAGAGAATTGGGGGAAGGTGAGACGAAAATAACATCTACACAAAGACCAGCACCCTCACACTCTTACACCCGCAGCCAGGTATACGAGGTGGCGGAGGAGGATGAAGAAAAGGAGAAGGAGGAGGAGGAGGAGGAGGAGGAGGAGGAGGAGGAGGAGGAGGAGGAGGAGGAGGAGGAGGAGGAGGAGGAGGAGGAGGAGGAGGAGAAGAGAAAAAAAAGGTTAAATCGCTGTAATCACAAATAAGTCACACTTCACACACTCCAGGCAAGCAGTAGGTAGGTCTTCATCAACATTTTCATTATTGTGGCGATGGGTGAAAGGGATCGAAGAGAAAGGACACTTCATGATCTTTCATAACCTCAGGGCAGAAGGATCAATGGGTGAGTGTTTCTGGGGCGCGGTGAGATGATGCAATTTGCTGAAACTCGGTTGCATTAAGCTTCTTTAGATCTCCTTACTGTTCCTTTGATTCTCATCCTCCTTCCTTTTTTCTACCTCTCATCGAACCCGTCCTCCTTAATTCCCATCTTTTAAAACTCAACTGCTAACCTTTCCTCTACTAACAAGCTTATCTCTGCTCTCATCCATAAATCTTAACCGCTCCTGCAGACTAGCCTTCAACGCCTCTGCTCCAGCTGCCTCCTTCCCTATCCCCATTCCTACCTACCTAACCTAACCTAACCTATCTAACTCTAACTCTGCCAATTCATTCCCCAGTAAGTCAGGTAGAGACAACACAGATCAGTAGAAACACATACCACGCATACGTGCAATACCAGCTTAAAATTAGTAGACAGCCACGTGGTCTTGGGTTTACTAAAGAGCAGTGATTCATGGGTGTTTATTCAAGATGGTGTTAATGTTTATAATTACTGCGGAGAAATATAAACTACGGAGATTTTGATGATGATATTATGAAAACGGGAAAAAATTAATGGAATCTAATCTCACCCACTCACTCATCCACCTCACATCAACTCACTCACTCACTCACTCACTCACTCACTCATCCATCCACTGGTACACACGCACTGGACGAAGAGACAGAGGTAGCAACAGCAACACCAAGTAAACAGGGAGAGGAAATAAAACAAAGACTAATTCTGCTCTGCCTGTTGCTATGCTCGTCACCAAAAAAGTGTGAGAGAAAAAAAAATTCATCCCTGCCTCACCCGACTCACCAATCACTCTCATCAGGAAAAAATAAATAGAAAGAAAAATTACCAATCTTAAACTTGAAAAAAAAGAGAGGCTGACAAAACAAAAGTTCTCATTCACATACCAATTCCATGAGACTGAACCTATGATTACGTTACCCATGTTCTACGCTACGACTACCAGTACGAGTATTAAAGAAGGAATTATCTACATCCTTAGCCAAAGACTCTTCAAAGGCGCGCGGGAAAAAGGTTAACAGTTTTATCGTTGAAGGGTTAAGGTCGTGATGAGCGACGCGTACTGGACACAACACAACACAACACAACACAACACAACACAACACAACACAACACAACACAACACAACACAACACAACACAACACAACACAACACAACACAACACAACACAACACAACACAATACAACACAACACAACACAACACAACACAACACAACACAACACAACACAACACAACACAACACAACACAACAGGAAGGAAGCACAACACTTATTATATCAAGACCCACCGTTGCCATATTAAAACTCCGGCACCACCAGTAGCTAAACTTGAAAGGGCACGCTGCAATAGCAAGAAAATCACGAGGACGGAGAAAACAGTAACTCGTTTGATGTTCAGTAATATCTTTCTTCTCCTTCTTTTCCACTTGAAGTTCATGTGAGTGTTCAAAGTGGTTATCATTGTTTGTACTTCTATGTTTTTTTTTCGTGAAGTGCAGGAAGCTGTGGTGTGTGTGTGTGTGTGTGTGTGTGTGTGTAAGGACAGGAAACCTCTACTTGATATTGTATTGTGTATGAGAAAATACTTGTGTGTGTGTGTGTGTGTGTGTGTGTGTGTGTGTGTGTGTGTGTGTGTGTGTGTGTGTGTGTGTGTGTGTGTGTGTGTGTGTGTGTGTGTGTGTATGTGTGTGAGTACAACTAGGAAGGTTGGTTCTTTCTGGCGAAACTGATCTCATTTAATTATATGTGAAGCAAGATGAGGAGGAGAAGGAGGAGGCGAAAGACAAACAAAAGGGGAAGAGGAGACAGATGGAAAGAGAGAGGAAGGAAGAAAAAGGGTAACGGGATGAGAGAAATTTTATCTTGACATTCTCATCAACTCCAGCTGTCTGTCTGTATGTCCTCACCTCCTTAGCTTCTCCTCGTTAACATTTTACTGTGTGTGTGTGTGTGTGTGTGTGTGTGTGTGTGTGGTGTGTGTGTGTGTGTGTGTGTGTGTGTGTGTGTGTGTATGTGTGTGTTTGCGAGAGCTTTGCATGATCTACACTGGGAGGAAGGAGTGGAGCAAGGAAAGGGGAGGAACGGAGTGCATGGGGCTAGGAGTGGAGGAGAGGGACGGGGCATAGCAGGTGGGGAAGCGGGAGGGGTAGGGATTGGATGAGAACGGGGTGTGGAGTAAAGGAGGAAGTGGAGGTAAGGAGAGATAAGAGTAGGACAAAGCGGGATTGTGGAGTAAGAAGTGGGTTGGGAACACAAACACATACATACACACACACACACACACACACACACACACACACACACACACACACACCTACACATACACACACAGCAGTAGCAACTTAGAGTGGGTAAGTTATCGCGTGAGGGTATGAATCGCCCCAACTTAAGAATTTAACTCATACAACGAGGCATGCGCTGCTAGACAAGCTTCACATTGTTTTATAAAGACATTCCCTCATCCTCTCACGCCACATATACGCCAAGTAATGTGACGTGGAATGCGACGTTCATAGATAATTAAAACTAAAAACCTGAAAATGACGATTAGTTATACACAGCATAAGTTACTGTGACCTACGCGAAAAAACAACCAGACAAATGTTTCACCTTAAATGTAGATGAACACAATGGATACGCATTACGCAGTCATACAGCACTCCTCTCCTTCCTCCACCACTACGTAGACACAAAGTAAACGTGCTCCCCTTTGGCCCTTATACCACACCCTGACAGAGAGAGAGAGAGAGAGAGAGAGAGAGAGAGAGAGAGAGAGAGAGAGAGAGAGAGAGAGAGAGAGAGAGAGAGAGAGAGAGAGAGAGAGAGAGAGATTAAAGACAATATCAAACGACTCCACAGTAAGCCATTGAACTATAGTAGTGACGAGATACCCATCCCCACCCAGGGCCTCATCCACACCCCTGTTTCGTGATGTGGATGGATGACTCTACCTTGCCAACCCAACCCACGGCCTCATTTACCTACCTGACCCACGCCTGCCTCCCTCCGCAGCCTAAAATAAGTAGCACAAGATCGTCGCGGGTTACGTCAGCACCAAAGTCAACACACGAGCGTGAAAGAGTTCAGTGAAGTTCATTTCCCTTCTGAGTGAATTATTGTCTGGTGAAACATGCACAGTATTTTCCTCTTGGGTATATTTTGACTTATTTATCTGTTATTTGTACTTATATATTTAGTGTTATTATTATTATTATTATTATTATTATCATTATTATTATTATTATTATCATTGTTGTTATTTTTACATGACTGGATGTTCCGTTGCGTTGATAAAGGCTACAATGGCTTGCTAATCGTAGATGCAATATCTCATGAGCAAGGTGTGAGGTTCATCACTCGACAAGTTAACTTTACCTGCCAAGAAAAATGTTAAAACCAGCTTTAAAATAACACAGAGGAATATTTTTTACATACTTTGATAAATAGAGTTCAATATTTTTTTTCTGGTTTCAAAGATTTACGAGAAGTGTTACTCTACCAAGCCTCTCAAAACTACCTTTATGGACGGACGAAAGAGTTAAACAAACTTGTAAAATAAATATGTTGTTCCTACGGAATATATGGCAACACACTTCACATGGATATTACGTCAATTATTCAAGTAGTTTCAAGTAATTTTTCATTATAACAACTTTCTTTTTCTTATTATTATGGAGAGAGGTGTGGAGTGACTCGTTCAAGAAATGTAAAGTACCGAGGTTTTGAGGAACCCTTCCTTTAAAACTCTGGTGTGTCGACAAGCCAACCTCATTTTAATCCATCACATTATTGATTTATTATATTAGTAAAGCAAAAATGTTTCGAGTTATATTATGCCGCCTTTGAGCATGATTATCGGTCTGATGTTGGTTATCACATAAAGTTGAAGAAAGGAAAACAGTGGATGAACTGTAGGAGTCAAAAATAAATATCTTCGTCACCCCTTGAAGATTAGAAAAGTTTTCTCAGTAATTCTACCTTTCCAAGGTGAGAAAGCGTGGAATGAATGTGTGCGAGAGTGTGTTAAAATGTAGAAAAATACTCAATCATGTTAGGGAATAAAAAAAAAAGTATATACCTTCCACCAGGTGTTGAAAAGTTTGAAACAGTGCGGCCATTAAGCCTCACCTTAATGTTGTTCTGGCGAGCTAATCTAAGTTCTTATTTCACGTAGGAAATAACCATAATCCTGTAAGAACAAAATCTATGATATAGTCAAGGAATTACATATAAATTGCACGCGAAAATCGACATTTACCTTAAAGATATGGATATGGTAATTGATAGCAAAGATGTAGATCTTACGATTGAGCTTGGAATGTGTTGAAAATATTCCCATCCAACCAACGATTTTGGTGCTAGATGCAAAAATTTTGTAAACATCATAATACCAAAAGGACGTATATTCATGGCACTCACAAAATTGACATTTGCGTTAGAAATACGAAGGTCATTGAGAGTAAGGTCATAGATCTCAAGAATTTAGAATATATACGATCAATTACCAACAACACATGAAAACCCACTTCTTGGCCATTCTTTATTTTTCGGTTTATTCCAAATGTCCAAAATCCCCAGAGTAGAATTCCCTCCCTTAGAGAGTCCCTGGTGTTGATGATGAATAATGGTGTCAATAACACGCTAACTCTCAGCCTCAGCCATTAAAGGAAAGGATGTGCTAGTGCTGAAAAGACAGATATTAATGATAAGTTATGATAGAAGTTATAGAACAGCTTAACTCCTTTGCCAATCTTGTTTCCTCCCCCGCAGCACAGCACAGCCCGGGCCGCCATGAGTGTGTCGCCTTGCCTGGTGGTAGTGGTGATGGTGGTGGTGGCCGCCACAACCCTCGCCCCCGCCGCGGCAGAGCTTATCGAACTCTCGTACACCTTCAACGATGACGCCCCAACCTCGCCCAAGCTGCGGCAGTTCAAACAGGAGTTGGTGCAGAAAGGCAAGAGCAAGATAAATCTGTGGTAAGAATGGAAGCGCACACACACACACACACACACACACACACACACACACACACACACACACACACACACACACACACACACACACACACACACAGACACACAGACACACACACACACACACACACACACTCACGTCCCTCACACTGACCATCTCCTTCCCTCCTCAGGGTAGAGTACTACAACTTCTGCACCTCAGAACACTCTGGCACACACATCGACGCCCCTCGACACAACAGCGAGACCGGATGGACGTTGGAGAACATTCCGACGAACAGACTGTGGAGGATGCCAGGTGGGCCGCGCTGGGAGGGAGGGAGGGACTTCATTTTTGGCGGTACAGAGTGGAAGGGGAAGAATGTGTGTGTGTGTGTGTGTGTGTGTGTGTGTGTGTGTGTGTGTGTGTGTGTGTGTGTGTGTGTGTGTGTGTGTGTGT
>JAPQNM010000038.1:22315839-22323339 GCA_029783475.1 Metacarcinus magister
AGTCCACTCAGTCCGACGTGCCCGCCACGATTGAAGTGGATTTGAACCTCCCAAGACAAACCTGCAACTTTAAGATCAAAGTTATCAAATGTGTAATTATGATTTCGTGAAAAATTTTTATTTTTAAAATTTTTTTTTTATTTATCTTTTACCCATGGCGCCGGTAGGCTTCAGGGAGACCTTAGATGGTTGGCCTCCGCCCGTTAGTAGCGCGGGTTAGATTTTTTAAGTGACGCCTTGTTTCTTCTTATTGATAGGCTCATGCTGCCAGCGGAAGCTCCTCGCGCATATAACGCATATAACGTTGCAGTCCCAGCGAGGATGGTGTTATGGCAGCACGTGGGTGATCTTAAGCCACTCGGCGGCAGTAACGAAGAAAAGTGGCTAGCCCGTGCCGAGGCTCGAATGCGGGATCCTGAGCTGGTATGCCGACCGCTAGCCACTAGACCACCCACCGCCTTGCAATGTTTTGTTATTTTTGTTAGAAATATAAAGATACATCTTGAATTGCTTACTCAATGACTACATGGTTAAGAAAATACTTCATACAAAAGGAAAATATACTGGCATACAAATTATCGACACGTGAAGTATATTGATGACTTAATGCTGGCAACCAAACCATAGAAAGTTAACCAAACTAAACTCATTGGATCACCGGCCACTTGTTCACAAAACACACTTGTGAATGCTTCATATTCAAATGAAGATAAAACACTTGAGTAAAGCAATTACGTTTTAACTATCCAAAATGAGCTTTCATCAAAATACACCTTTCATAAAACTTTTTCAAAAAGACATTCAGTATCACATATTTCAGCTAATGCTTATAAATACACATATATATGTGTGTGTGTGTATATATATATATATATATATATATATATATATATATATATATATATATATATACATATATATATATATATATATATATATATATATATATATATATATATACATATACATATATATATATATATATATATATATATATGTATATATATATATATATACATATATATATATATACATATATATATATATATATATATATATATACATATATATATATATATATATATATATATATATATATATGCATATACATATATATATATATATATATATATATATATATATATATATATATAATATATACATATACATATATATATATATATATATATATATATATATATATATATATTATATATATACATATACATAGCTTTATTTAAGTTATTAAAATTCGTTGCCCGACATCAAAGCTGTAAAAACCTTGGTGTCATTAGGTTTAATTAAGATAGCCAACCACTGCTCTGCTATGACTGCCTATGTGTTTCATTAGCATCCATAACAACTTGTTTCTTCCACTCGCCTTCACGCTCATGTTTTTTCTTTACTTTTTTCTTCAGGCACCAGTTCTTGCCACTACCTCCCACCAATACAGTCAGGATGACAATGAAAGTTCTGTTGATGCTCTTACTAGTGGCCGTCCCGCCTGTTGCCCCGCGCCTGGTGGAACTCTCCTATACCTACAACGTAGACGCGCCCACTTCCCCCAAACTGAAGCCGCTGAGCATGACTGTCTTGCAGAAGGGCATCAATGACCTTGGAATATGGCACGTATATTTACCTTTTATGTACACATATACCGGGACTACCACCACCACTACCACTACCAGCATAAGCAGCAGCAGCAGCAGCAGCAGCAGCAGCAATAAATGAAAATGGTTTTCCAACACCACCTGAGTAATGATGGCAAAGAGTGTGTATAACGTGTATAACTCCCACACCTTTAAAAATACCTTCCCACGTTGCCCTCCCGTTAACACCATATTGTCCTTATCTTTCAAGTAAGAAGAGTAGTGACGGCACTTGACCATTACTACTTGAACTATCTACCCCTTGACAGGGTGTACCATCAGTAGTGGTAGTCTAGAATCGTATCTTCCTCTAATTGATTTATATCATAAAATGTCCATGTTCCTTCGTTATCTAATAGGTATTCCCTCCTGATTGTTTCCTGCCAACTAGTTGGCGGAGGGAGAGGTGGATAGGAAGAAACATTTCCCTGTTCTATTCTGTTCTCCCACACATCATATAATATAATAGTAGTAATGCATGGTTCAGCAGATATCATTGTTATAGAATAGCATGTCTCCTGGTATCTGTTTTTCTTATGTCATCCTATGTAATTCTTACCACTACCATGCCACGTAACACTGTTTTCCCATTGTCCTTGTGTATGGGTGCGGCGTGGCCATGGCAGGGTGGAGCTCAACGAGTTCTGTACATCAGAACACTCGGGCACCCACGTCGATGCCCCGGTCCACTTCGCACAGAACACCTGGCCTGTGAACGACATCCCATTGGAACGGTTGTGGAGAATGCCAGGTGGGTGGACATGGCGAGGGTGGGTGGTGGGGGGGGGGTAGAGATAGAGGATCCGTATCAGGCGGGGTGCTGGATAGAAGAAAATAAACCGTTACATGAATTGAGGTGAATCAGGTTTGTGGAGGTGCTTGGAAGTGCAATGGTTCATGTGACTGAGACAAGGTGTGTGTGTGTGTGTGTGTGTGTGTGTGTGTGTGTGTGTGTGTGTGTGTGTGTGTGTGTGTGTGTGATACTTCCCAATCGTGACACACACGTGGCCTCCTGCAGGTGTGGTAATTGACGTGTCCGAGGCCATCGCCGCGTCCAACGAGAGGAACTTCGCCATCCCCGTGGAGGAGCTGGAGGCGTGGGAGAGTCGCCACGGACTCATTCCTGACGGGACAGTGGTGTTTATCCGCACCGGCTGGGGTGCCAAGAGCCATGACCTGGCACAGTACTCAGGAATTGACCAGGAAAAAAGGAACAACTTTCCGGGTGAGTGCCACAACGTTCTCATTATTTGTTTACTTTTCACCAAAAACCCTCTGTTTTCTTTCTATTTTTTAGTTATCACAATTGTCTGGACCAACCTACTGTTCCATTCACTAATCAGCAAACAAACGCATGTTTTGTGTTCGTGAAGGCAAAAATATCAATAGAGTTATAAAATCTTCTTAGTTCTACGAGTTCCGCATACAGACATTATATGGACATTTCCTTCCACAATGCAGGTGATGAGTCGTTGTTAAGGCAAAGGTAACGAGCAATACTGCGATCCTCACTGGTCTCTCCTCCTTCCCCGCCCCTCAGAGGCAACCTCTCTTCTTCTTTTAATACCTTGCCTCTCCACAGGCCTGAGCAAGGAAGCCGCCACCTGGCTGGCCACGCACGGCACCCGCCACGGTCACCGTATGGGCGTGGTGGGTGTAGGTGTAGATACCATCTCTATGGACGTTGGCAACTCCACCCAGTACGAGGCCCACCAAGCCATGTACTCCCGCAACGTGTACGGCATGGAGAACCTGGCCAACCTGGACCAGGTAAAACCACTAATAACTGTACTTATCCTGGCGTCGTAACAACCACGTCCTACAAATTCAATGTTATTAACATCATCCCGACACTGAATCATATTATCATTGTTCAGACAAATGTGTAGTATAACATGAAACCACATCACAAATCGATTACATATTAAATGAACTATTAAATGACACTCTTATGTCATCACTTGGTACACAACCAACAACTCCAACGATGTCTTAAAAGTCAGCAATTAACGTAATAAGATAGAAATTAAGGTTAGTTTCCAAGAGTCGAGTGTCAATAATAATGGTGGTATGAAACAGAGTCCTCCCTTCCTCTCCTGCAGCTGCCGCTCACTAACTTCCTTGTCACCGTGATGCCGTTGAGGATCGGTGGAGGCAGCGGGGCCCCGGCTCGCATTATCGCAGAGCTGACCGACGAATCCACCAGCTCCGTCTTGCCGCGTCTTATCTACAACTCGGCTGGTACGAGAATGAACTCAAGGTTGTCGCTTTTGGTATTAATAATGACGGTGATGGGACCGCTGCTCCGCCACTTCTTCCGAGAATAAGTGAAAATTTCGATAAGTTAGTCAGTGTATTTCTTGTGTTTTTGCTTGCTTTAAAACAGATACCCTATCTCGTTTTATATAGAAATGTTAGTAGTTTTTTTTTTGTACCATTGTGTATTGCTTGTTCTGTAATTGTCTTGTCATTACAATTCTTCTGTTCTTAAGTTTATGTTATGTTGTGTTGTCGTGGGAAGTGTAAGTCTGTATTTGTATGAACCCTTCTTCGGTGTTACAAACTTACACGAACTACTTAGTATCTATGTTTTGGCGCGCTTTTTCTACTCTCCACAAATTACAACTCACAATTTCATTCCACCATTTGCTTCCATGTCTTCCTCCCTCAAGGAGCTCGTGTGTGTGTGTGTGTGTGTGTGTGTGTGTGTGTGTGTGTGTGTGTGTGTGTGTGTGTGTGTGTGTGTGTGTGTGTGTGTGTGTGTCTGTGTGTGTGTGTGTGTGTGTGTGTGTGTGTGTGTGTGTGTGTGTGTGTGTGTGTGTGTGTGTGTGTGTGTGTGTGTGTGTGTGTGTGATACTTCCCAATCGTGACACACACGTGGCTTCCTGCAGGTGTGGTAATTAACGTGTCCGTCCTACCATATAAGTAAGTTTTTGAAGTACATTACTTTGTTATTCATGTGGGTTTTTTTTTAATATTTAGTCCTTTCAAAGTTTATTTATTTATTTTTTTTTATCTCTGAAATTTCCTTAAACTTAGAATCGTCTGTACGCCACTAAATATGGTCAAAGATCAATGACATTATATAGGTGTGTACTACAGTATGTATAACACACTATGATGCTAAAAAAAAAACTTTAATAGTGATTTTTTTTTCTTCAATGTTTTTGTTTTTATCTTCTTTTATTAATCTATTTGCTTATTTTATTACTAACATCAATTATATGACATCAAATGTTTCTCCTTTGATTTATTTACAAAATACTGAAAACAGAATGAAAATTGGTCTAACATTTTTTGGAGAAATTTTTATTGTCATAGTTTGCAATTTAGGGGAAAGTAAAATTTCCCTTCACTTGCACTAGTGTTCAAATACAGTTATGTAGATTTTAATAAAACACGATTAAGTAAAATAAATAATAATAAGGCATTTTGAGGTATAATAAATTAATACAAATCAAAATACTAACCTTTTTCCCTATAAATATTTACCGCACTAGGCAAAAGAGGAGACAGTTGCCTCTTCAAACCCATTCATTCAGGAATAAGTAAAGATTCGTAAGACGACCCAGTCAATATATCCTTACCTTTATAATGCACTGCGAATTCAACCTCAGATACTTGTTCAGATCACCTCAAACAGTTATGCCGCTGAATTACAGAAAAAAATACGATATATTATTTTTTTTAGGTTGTTAGGTTTAGTAATGTTTGGTTAGGTTTGGTTAGGTTTAGTTAGGTTTGGTTAGGTTTGGTTAGGTTTGGTTAGGTTTAGTTAGGTTGTTATGTTAAGTTAATTTAGAAGCTATCAAATGTTTTCTATGACTAAAAGTAGGGGGTTGTGCGAGGTGCAGACGGCATTTCTTTTTCGTAGCCCACGCCAATCTGGTGAAGATGTAAAAATTTACCGAATAAAATTTGCTTTGTTAGCATAAACTTCCC
The DNA here is from genome assembly GCA_029783475.1 of Metacarcinus magister. Lineage (NCBI taxonomy): Eukaryota > Metazoa > Arthropoda > Malacostraca > Decapoda > Cancridae > Metacarcinus > Metacarcinus magister. The sequence goes on from JAPQNM010000038.1 coordinate 22,321,431, forward strand.
AGAGCTGCAGTCGAATAAGCCTAACCAAAACTAACCCAACCAAACCTAACTAAACGTAACTAAACCTAACCAAACCTAACTATAAACCTAATGTAACAAAAAAAAAAAATCCAATTTTTGTTTTTCTGTAATTCAGCGGCATAACTGTTTGAGGTGATCTGAACAAGTATGTGAGGTTGAATTTGCAGTGCATTATAAAGACAAGGAGATATCGACTGGGTCGTCTTACGAATCTTTTACCCAGGAATTTTTTTTTTTTCAGTCGCGATGACGAAAGTTTTCCTCGTGGACAGTTACCTGAGCAGCAAATCGGGTTCTGAAGAGCATTTTCAGCTCAAATAAAACATATTTTTAGCTTACATAGCTACCAAATTAATGCTAAAAACAAATTTTGATATTGAAATCCACGAAGAGCCTCGCCGCGCCCTTTAAAAATGACTCAAGACCTTTAAAAACGTGATTTGATATGACAACATACCAATAATAGTTATCCCACTTTATTCTAAACATTTAATTTTCTTTGAATTTCATAAAACATAAAAAACTATACTTTTAAAGGTATAACTTATATATATATTTTCCTTTAAATAATAAAGGTGTAGAGTCAAGGCCACCTAGAGACTCTCTAGGTAGCCTTGGTAGAGTAGGCGTAAGGGAACATGAAGAGGAAGATAAAAGAAGAGGAGGAGGAAGAGGAAAACGAGACTAATGAATATTTGAATATAATCTAAACCCAGTGGTGTTTCTGCCCGTAAGGCGTAAGACAATTGTACACACCAAATTGTCGCTGCTGTTAGTAATTAAGACACAGCTAACTCCCTCCCTTGTCTTCCTTCTCGTGACCACTCATTCCACGCCTCTTCCCAGACCTTCTGCTTGTGGTGATGCTGGTGCTCGTGGGCTCGTCTGCCGCCAAACGTTTGATGGAGTACTTAAGGATATAACATGGACTCCATAACCTCATAATAACTTCCACCCTTCAGTAAAGAAGAAAAAAATCAATGACCTTGGAATGTGGCGATAGGTAAGTGTGGAACCTCTCCTTTAACAACCCTGATATTTATTTTATTTATTTAATTTTTTTTTTTTTTATACATTAAAAGGGTACTGGCTAAGGGAAAACAAAAATAAGTATCCCGCTTGTCGCCAGACCCTGTAAAGAGGACAGTAGGAGAATAGAAGCAAGGGGTGGAGATCCAGTTAACATTAGAGGTGTCTATTGAGAGGTGTCTATGTATGTATGTAGGAGGGTGCCAACGCGCGAGCTCTGATGTGAAGTGAATTATGTATGTAAAATTTCGTACAAAATGTTGAGTGATAATAAAAAAAGGAATTAATGACGTAGTTCTATACCCTATTTCAGTTATGAACGACAGTTTTGTTTATATCGGTAATAATTCCGTCTTTTAGGAATTCCGTATTAATAAAACAAAATGTCACGTCATAAGAAATATTTATATGTATTAAAAACTATATAAATCTAAGTATAGTTTACCCTTCGTGGGGGCTTTTCCCCTTTAAATAACTGTCTTCAATTTCTCATCGTATCCTGCTGTGCTGCCTGCTTGCTACCTGCCTGCTGCCTGCCTGCTGCCTACCTGCTGCTATCTTCAATGTTACTGATCTTCTAAAAGTTACTAATTGTACCACACCTTCCACGGACTCACTACACAAGACTCTATTTAACCTCGTTTTATTCTTATAAATTTTGTTGCAAGAAAAAAATTGTTTTGTGTGTGTGTGTGTGTGTGTGTGTGTGTGTGTGTGTGTGTGTGTGTGTGTGTGTGTGTGTGTGTGTGTGTGTGTGTGTGTGTGTGTGTTTGTTTGGCATAATGACATACATATATGTGCTTGCATCTTTAGTATTCCGGAAGTGAAAGTGTACAAACATTAATTCACAAATTTCTAA
>JAPQNM010000038.1:22333339-22345839 GCA_029783475.1 Metacarcinus magister
TTGATAGTATAGTGTGAAAAAGAAAGAAAAAGGCTATCTATCACTTAAAATAATAATAATAATAATAATAATAATAATAATAATAATAATAATAATAATAATAATAATAATAATAATAATAATAATAATAATAATAATAATAATAATAATAATAATAATAATAATAATAATAATAATAATAATAATAATAATAATAATAATAATAATAATAATAATAATAAATAAATAAATAAATAAATAAATAAATAAAAATAAAAAAAAAAATTTCATTAACGAAGCGGGTAATAAGTTAGGTTAGGTTTTGTCGTCAAGTACTTATCGAGTTTAGCTTTAAAAGTTTCAATCGTATTACTGTTGACTACCTGTGCTGGGAGAGAGTTCCATACATTAACTATTCTATTGAAGAAAAAGTGTTTAGATTCTTCCGATCTGAAGGCTTTACCGATTATTTTGAATCCATTGTTTCTTGTGATTCTTTCCCGATCAACAATTACGTAATCGCTTATATTGACGTTATCGAAACCACGAATCATTTTGAAAACTTCTATTAGGTCTCCCCGTAATCTACGTTTCTCTAAACTGAACAGATTGAGCTCCTTCAGTCGTTCCTCGTATGGCTTATTGCGCAGTCGCGGAATCATTTTTGTGGCTCGTCTTTGGACTCTCTCCAGCTTTACAATGTCTTTTCTATAGTAAGGTGACCAAAACTGAACGCAATATTCGAGATGCGGACGTACGAGGGAATTGAACAGTGTCAGGACGACTTTATCAGATTTAAACTCGAAGGTTCTGCCAATGAAACCAATTAATTTGTTAGCGGTTTTAACGGCTTCTGAGCAGTGTTTGCCTGGTTTGAGGTCGCTACTAATAGTTACACCCAGGTCTTTTTCTTCATTAACTTTAAGAAGTTCGGTACCGTTCATTGAATAGTTAGTGCGATTATTGTTACTCCCAATATGCAAAACTTTACACTTATTTAAGTTATACGTCATCTGCCACTTCTTTGACCAATTTACTAAGCGATCGAGGTCGGACTGTAGTAGCGCTTTTTCGGCAGTAGTAGTAACTCTTCCAGTTATTTTCGTGTCGTCAGTAAATTTGGATATCTTACAGGTGAGGCCTTCATCGATGTCGTTTACGTAGATTACAAAAAGAACGGGGCCGAGCACTGAACCTTGCGGCACTCCACTTAGAACGTTTCGCCAGTTTGATGCTTTACCGTTAATAACGACGCGTTGTTTTCTCTCGTAGAGCCAGTCTTCGAGCCACGAGTGAATTTTACCAGTAATGCCGTGCGAAATTAATTTACTTAGAAGGTGCTTATGGGGAACTTTGTCAAACGCTTTTTGAAAGTCCAGATAAATGACGTCTACCGCTTTGGATTCGTCGAATATGTTAAATACGTCGTTGTAGAAGTCTAGTAGGTTAGTGAGGCATGAACGTTTATTACGGAAGCCATGTTGGGAGTTTTTAATGAGACTGTTCTCTTCCAAGAAGCTTACTAGTTTGTTACGCAATATGGTTTCCATTAATTTACTGACTACTGAGGTGAGGCTGATCGGTCTATAATTACATGGAAGAGACTTGTTTCCCTTCTTTTGAATGGGGGTAACATTTGCAAGTTTCCAGTCTCGAGGTACTTTACCGGAGTTTAGTGATTTATTAAAAATTATCGAGAGGGGTTTACATATTTGATTTTTGGTTTCTTTTAATACACGTGGCGCTATGCGGTCAGGCCCAGGAGTTTTGTTTACTTTAATATTATCAAGTACTTTTATTACGATATCCTCTGTAATCTCGCAATTATTTAAAAGGATGCTATTGTCTGTGACTTGCGACGTCTCTATGAAACCATTTGTGTCTTCACTTGTAAAAACTGAGGCAAAATATTCATTTAATGTTTCGGCCATATCGACCTCGTTGTTAACGTGTTCCCCATTGTATAGGCGAAGTGGACCGATGTTACTAGTTTGGACTTTTTTACGGCGAACGTAACTGTAGAATTCTTTCGGGTTCGATTTAATTTTACTGACGATAAGCGCTTCACAATTTTTTTTACTTTGTCTAATAAGTTTATTAGTTTCGCGGCGAAGTCTTTGAAATAATATCTTATCACTTTCGAGTTGAGTTCGTTGGTATTTACGGTATGCACGTTTTTTGTTAGACAGGCCTGTTTTTATTCGATTATTCCACCATTTTGGTTTAATATTATTACCTGAACGTCTTTTACAGACTGGAATACACGATTTTACCGCATTGTTTAAGATGTGAGTGAATTTATTCCATGAATCGTTTACGTCGGTTTCACATGATAATTGGCTCCAGTCTGTTTCTGAGAGAATATTTTTAAGTCTTTCGTAATTACCTTTACTTTACACGTAAACTAATTCTTCACTAATGTTTTCATCGTAAATCTTGAGATTTATGTCAAACTTAACAATTTTATGATCGCTCGTGCTGAATTCTGGGCCAACAATGACGTTACTTATTAGCGTTTCGTTTGTTGAGAATACAAGGTCTGATATATTATCACCTCTCGTTGGTTCGTTAACATGTTGACTTAGAGCGCTTTCTAGTAAATTATCGTATAAATTTTGACCAGAGTGGGACGATATTGGATTTCCCCATGAATTTACGGGTAAGTTAAAATCTCTGAATATGACACTTTCGCTTGAATCGCTTATCTCAGTTATCTGGTCGTATAAATCTTTATCGGTGTTAGCGCTTTGGGCTGGAGGTCTATAAACAAGTCCGATAACAATTTTTCTTGAACGAATAGTTAAATTTAAAAATACTGTGTCCACGTTGTTTATTTTTCTCTTGTCGGTTAAAATTGGTCGAAGACTGGCTTTTACGTAGAGAAGAACTCCTCCACCTAACTTATTTTTTCTTTCGCAGCTAAACATCGAGTAACCGGGTAAGTTATATTCAGCTAAAAAGTCTCTGTTTTCCGTATCGAGCCATGTTTCAGTAATGCCTAAATTGTGATATTCGTCCGACGCTGCAAGGGCTTCGAGATCAAGGAATTTATTACGTATACTGCGCGCATTGATCATGCAACAACTTATGACGTTCCGCTTACGACAGCGAGAATCACTTACGACGACACGTCTGCAGGAGGCTGTGTTTCGTTTTTTTGCCTGAAAAGAGAAACTTTATTATTGAGGAGTCGGCCAAAGCGTGCGGAACCGATACCGTTCAAGTGTAGTCCGTCTCCCCGGAACAGGAGGAAGAGGAGGAGGTTGAATAATTAGATAGATAGATAGGCAGACAGACAGACAGACATTAACAAAACACACACACACACACACACACACACCACACACACACACACACTCACACACACACACACTCACTCACACTCACACACACACACACTGACTAAATATATAAGTAAATGTACTAATCAATTAATCAATAAGTAAATTATTAGATAAACAAAATAATGCAATACTAAGATACACAGTACATGTTTTTTTAAGAAAGTAATTGAAAAGTCATGTAAGTAAGTTGACTTTGTTTTCTTCTTATAACTCTTTCTTTGTTTCTAAAAGTTCTTGTAATTCGTCCATGGAATTCCAGAGTTCATTCCAAATCGAGTTTTGGTTTTGGTCTCTGGATCCATGGTTCAATCCATTATCACTTTGTTCGTGACTGTTCATTCCCTGGGAATGTTCTGCATGTTGCAGCCATTCATGTCTTTGTGCTCTCGCCAGTGTGACGTAATATTGTTCCATCTGGTTTTTGTCCAGCTGGACGAGAGTCAGGTTCCGTGCTGCCTCCTGCAGGTCGCGGGCAGCACGGTCTTCTTTTGTTACACTGGTGTGTACTTGATCAACGCACTGGTCGTAGTGCAGTTTCAATTCATGCTGGCGAGTCTCGAGTGTGTGGTACTCGAGTCGCAGCTTCGCTACAGTCGCCTTACAGAGATCTGTGATACTCTTGGCTTGACTTTCAGCTCCTTCCTTGCGGCGCAGGACCATGTTCAAGTGTGTTTTCAGGTTGACACTTTGGTCCTGCTCCTGCTTCAGCTGTGTTGCCAAAGCTTCTTTCTCCTTCAGCACAACCCGAAGGTCGTCCTTGGAGTTCTCCAGCAGACGTTGCAGTGCTGCGTACTGTTGACGCACACTGCTCACCTCTGACACAACCTTCGTGTGGTCTTTAACCACACGGTCATGATTTGCCTTCAACACCTTACGTTCTGACAACAAGACATTAAGGTCCTGCATCAGACCGTTTTGGTCTTCCAGTAGGACCTGGTGGTCCCTAACCAAAAGTTCATACTTTTCTTTCAAGACCTTGTGGTCATTAACCACAAGGTCATGATTTCCCTTCAAGACCTTACGGTCTGACAGCAAGACATTAAAGTCCTGCAGCAGACCGTAGTGGTCTTCCAGTAGGACCTGGTGGTCCCTATCCAAAAGGTCATATTTTTCTTTCAAGACCTGGTGGTCTGACAATATAACCTTATGGTCCTTCAGCACACTAATGTGGTGTGTCGCAAGGACCCTGTAGCCGTTATCCACAGCATTGTGTTCCTCCAGTAGGACCTGGTGGTCCCTAACCACAGCACTGTGGCTGTTCTTCAAGACCCTGTGGTCTGACAATAGAACCTTATGGTCCATTAACAGACCGTAGTGGTCTTCCTGCAAGACCTGGTGGTCATTAACCACAAAGTCATATTCTTTCTTCAAGACCTTGTGGTCATTAACCACAAAGTCATATTTTTCCTTCAGAACCTTTTGGTTCATCAGCAGACCGTAGTGGTCTTTCTTCAAGACCTTGAGGTCTTTAACCACAGTAACGTGGTTAGCCGCAAGGATTTTGAAATCCTTATGCAACTCCTCAAGGGCGTCCAGCACCAGGTCGCGCTCGGTGAGCACGCCCTTGTGTGCTTGACGCTCCTTGAGGAGCTCGTCCTTAGCCATGCGGACAAGGTCCACAAGGCCGGCCACCCCCTCTTGGAGGGCGACGTCGTTCTGCAGGGCACCGCTGCGGCTGAAGGCCGGCAGCGGCTGCCTGTTCTTGGTACTATGCACGCAGTGGTGCGGGTCGGCCAAGGTGGTGCACGCCGCCAACAACGGCAGCGCGCACCACAGCACTATCAATGTCTTAAATCCAATTTTCATCGAAAGTTAAAACTTAATACTGAGAATGTTCAATGAAATGCAAAAGTGCGGGAAGTAATGAGTGAAGATGAGGTGAAGGTCCTTGTGCATGATTTACCCTGGCAGGAGGAGGAGGAAGAGGAGGAGGAGGAGAAGGAGGAGGTACAATGGAGTACAAAGAAAGAAAAAACAACAACACTCATACTGGACCTAACGAGGCTGTCTGTGTGGCTACACTACTACTATAATATCTATTTGATAGAGACAAAAGGACAGCAAAGTGGAAGACTCCTCCCCACCCACCCCTCCCTCCAGCCGAAGCTGGCCGGAAAAAAAGCGATACCATGTAGCATAGACAAACTATCATGGAATTTATATAGGAAATTAAGAAAACACCAGTCTCACCTTCCTAAACGCCTAACTCAAGTATCGTCGATCCTTTCGAAGCCTCGCCAGCAGCACTTGTCGCCAAGTGTGGGTCTGTTGACTCAATAGAGAATCAGACACCCTTCCAGCGAAACCAAGAAGCTGAAATATATCCCTAGGTAATTAAATAAGATCACAGAAATTTCTTCTAGAAGCCAGTTGATACAACTCAAAGGGCTCCCAAAAGATAATCTGTTACGGAAGGAAGGAGAACCAGCTACCATGAAGCATAGGGATGAGAGGACCTTAGTAGATAGGAGAGGTGAGGGGAACTCACACCAGTAACTGATTCTAAGGGAAGCTTTTATAGTGTAGAGGTCACAACACTCCTCTACACCGCAGACCCATATGACTGGGGCCATGATGGTCCAGCTAACTAGGACCACGGAACTCCAACCATTGTTTCTAAGGAGATTATCTGCCTGCAGTCCAATCCACCACTGCTGCTGCCCTGTGGCTTCACCGTGACCCTGGCATGGGGGACTTAGCAATGTTACACCTTGTCCAAGGGTGACCTGAGACTATGCAGGGCAGGGAAGTCAATATCCGAGGTGAAGTAAAATTCACCCGCATACCGGAGGAGGAGGTTCTGCAGAGCACCTGCTGAAGGTGCCAGCAGCGCCATATTATCAGCATAACTCAGTGAGTTGATGCACCCATCATGTATGTGGCAACTGATACCCGTATCATGAAGGGTGGCACTGAGATCATCTATGTAGACATTATACAAGTAAGGAGACAAGATCCCTCCTTGCCGAATACTATTGGTAGTCTTAAATGATAGCGAAAAAAAATTACCCCACTTGCCAATAAACTCTTGGGAATTGTACCAATACATTAGGAGATTAACAAGATACCCAGGAGTGCCTTTGACGAGAAGTTTATTGAAGAGCTTCCAGTAGTTCACTCTGTCAAAGGCCTTGCTAGCATCAAGGAAGCAAAGGTAGACGACTGAACCTCTGCAAGTATAATATTGAATGATATTTTTCAATGTCCACACACATATATATATACATATATGTGTGTGTATATATATATATATATATATATATATATATATATATATATATATATATATATATACACACATGTGTGTGTGTGTGTGTGTGTGTGTGTGTGTGTGTGTGTGTGTGTGTGTGTGTGTGTGTGTGTGTGTGTGTGTGTGTGTGTGTCTGCATGACGCTTTTATATTACAATGCCTTCGTCGCTTTTCTAATCACTTGCCGTCTTTGTAAAACTTTGCTTATTGACTTATTACAATTATATCAGAAATTATACAGTTACTTTTATATCATCTTCAAATACAACTATGTTAACACCTGCTTCCCTGTCTTTTCTATGAATGGTAATAAACACAAGCCATGCACCGATCCCCAACGAACACCACTGATGACACAAACACAGTCACACTCCAGACCATAAATTACTACTCAATCCTGTTCGTCTTAGTGTCATACATTTTTCCACGTGGGAACTTTACAATCAAAACATATCAAAATCATTGTTACCAGTATGCGTTGGGATATTTCATCAAGTGTTTACCTGGAATGTCAGTACACACTATATGGTAATATGGCATGGTAATAGCAACTACATAGATTATGATGAAAGTCATCCAGAGAGAGAGAGAGAGAGAGAGAGAGAGAGAGAGAGAGAGAGAGAGAGAGAGAGAGAGAGAGAGAGAGAGAGAGAGAGAGAGAGAGAGAGAGAGAGAGAGAGAGAGAGAGAGTAATCTAACATACAGTGTCCTATAATTAAACTGAACACTAGACAACACCACCACCACCACTACTACGAGGAGAAGGAGGAGGAATACAAAGGAATACAAAGGAATAACAGGCAACAACAGCCCTGGTGGGCCTTACAAGGTTGCCTGTGTAGCTACTCTACTTCTATATTCTCTACAAGTCTGAGGTAAAGGATAGTAAAGTGGAAGGCTCCTCCCCACCCACCTCTCCCTCCGGCAAACGCCGGCAGGAAAAAAAGTGGTTAAAGAAACACCTGCGCAGTAGTAGTAATAAAAACTGCGCAGGAAATTTGATAGTATAGTGTGAAAAAGAAAGAAAAAGGCTATCTATCACTATTTAAAAAAAAATAAATAAATATAAATAAATAAATAAATAAATAAATAAATAAATAAATAAATAAATAAATAAATTAATAAATATCATTAACGAAGCGGGTAATAAGTTAGGTTAGGTTTTGTCGTCAAGTACTTATCGAGTTTAGCTTTAAAAGTTTCAATCGTATTACTGTTGACTACCTGTGCTGGGAGAGAGTTCCATACATTAACTATTCTATTGAAGAAAAAGTGTTTAGATTCTTCCGATCTGAAGGCTTTACCGATTATTTTGAATCCATTGTTTCTTGTGATTCTTTCCCGATCAACAATTACGTAATCGCTTATATTGACGTTATCGAAACCACGAATCATTTTGAAAACTTCTATTAGGTCTCCCCGTAATCTACGTTTCTCTAAACTGAACAGATTGAGCTCCTTCAGTCGTTCCTCGTATGGCTTATTGCGCAGTCGCGGAATCATTTTTGTGGCTCGTCTTTGGACTCTCTCCAGCTTTACAATGTCTTTTCTATAGTAAGGTGACCAAAACTGGAGGAGGAGGAGGAGGAAGAAAAAGATGAGGAGGTAAAAGGCAGGTGGGAAAGATAGATAGAGAAATTCAGCAAAGAGAAATATTGACAAACACCAAGAATTAATGAATAAACCAAATATAAACAAGACCAGAGAGATGAACGTCAGGATGGAGGGAGAGTAAGAAAGGGAAAGTAGAGCCACGAGGCGTACACTACAATTAAGGCGAATTATATAAGGAAAAAAATATATATATACACAGAAAGGGAGAGAGGAGATGAAGGACGCGATGCCAATGATGAAACACAAGACTGGAACTACTTGCCTGTGTGTCTGAGAAAGAGGAAAAGAGATAAAGAGAAAGAGAGGAGGCAGGGAGAGGGTAGAGGCGGCCAGGTGTGTGTTAACGGTGGAAGGAGAGGATCACAAACACAGGTGACACATATATACTTCCAGGGTAAACAAAATCATACGAGCCAGGGACATACATTTATTAGTGTTGCTTGCAGGACGCACCACCTTTACCCACTCTCGCCAACCACAGTAAAAATGGTTCATTAAGAAGTCTGCCTCCGTCCCGCCATCCACTCCCGCCTCACCACAGCTCACCGCCGCGGTCATTACGTTCATAAGCTCATAAAGCATCACGCACGTGGTCTCATCATCACTATAGATTCCCATAATTAACAGTTTAAGTGTTTGTCGCTACACATGACGAGCGGCGATTCTGGTAACAATTAAGGCCGCTGCGGATACTTGTGTGAAGGAAGGCCTTGTGGTGGGAGGCGCGGGGCTTCACAGCTATGGGGTGGTGGTGGTGGTGGTGGTGGTGGTGGTGGTTGTAGGGACGTCAATAAAGCTGCCACCCATATGGCCTATCAGCTGAGCGGCGCACATATCCACCGTGGTCGCCTCCCACCACAGTACGATAACCTCCAGGGGTCCTTGCCGTGGCCTCACTCCTTGCAACATCCCGCCGCACAGAAAGACATCCTCCTATAGATGAAGGACATGGTGCCGGATGAAGGGCCACATAGGGGTGGGGATCCTCAGTGGCTGTGCGGTGGCTAGGGGGGAGTGGGTTGATCTCCTCCGCCACCACCGCCGCCACGTGGGTCGCCGCCGCAGTCCGGCCACGCCTCTATTCCCGCCCAGGCGTACACAGTCCACACACGTACACGCACACAGGCCCGCGCACACGTTCCCACACTCGCACGCCTCGCCGCTACCTGAGTAATAACCCTCTTTATGATCTCCTGTCAGGCTCGCGCGACGGCAGACCGGGAGGAAAGGGTTAAATTTGTAGGGACGGCTATAGGAGCATTAGGAGGGCGGGGATAGGGGCGGTGAGGGCCATGTATGGTGATGACAGCCCCGCCGAGGGAGGGAAAAAGGAGAGGGAGCGAGAGCAGCGAGAGGGGAGCCGCAGCGGGTAAGGGCGACGACGGGTGTGTAGGGGACGAGTACGTGTACCTGTCGACCTAGGTGGTGGTGGTGGTGGTGGTAGCAGCAGCAGCAGCAGCAGATGCCGACGACACAGCCTCACGTGACGCGCTATGGGTTGGGGGGTGTCTGGGGGGTCGTGAGGGACGGGGGGGCAGGGGAGAGGAAGGAAAACGAGGCGGGAGGTGAATGGAGACGAGAGAGAGAGAGAGAGAGAGAGAGAGAGAGAGAGAGAGAGAGAGAGAGAGAGAGAGAGAGAGAGAGAGAGAGAGAGAGAGAGAGAGAGAGAGAGAGAGAGAGAGATATGAAGCAACACACACACACACACACACACACACACACACACACACACACACACACACACACACACACACACACACACACACACACACACAGACAGACAAACGCAAAATAATTCAGATTTCTTTTCTCTGCCCGTGTGTGTGTGTGTGTGTGTGTGTGTGTGTGTGTGTGTGTGTGTGTGTGTGTGTGTGTGTGTGTGTGTGTGTGTGTGTAAGCGAACCAACCATCTCTCCTCAACACTTGCCTCTCCATTACTGCTGTAAGAGGACCAACTAACTAACATTTTTTTGGGTCCCGACGGTAAATAACACACAGACACCATAACCCTAAGGAGAAAATGTGACGCAGGTTTTGCCCGGGAGCACAAGAGGAGACACGCAAGCAACATGAGAGAGAGAGAGAGAGAGAGAGAGAGAGAGAGAGAGAGAGAGAGAGAGAGAGAGAGAGAAATGACAGCAAGCAAAGATGATCTGCAGTTTATACATGACGCGCTTCACTTCTTTTATCCACCTTCCCCTCACTCATGATTCCAATAATAGGATCATACACTCACCTCACTCAGCTTCCTCATTCTCACGTCACCCAGCTGCTCCTTCTCATCCTCATCCATCACTCATAAGATAATCACTCTGCCTTGCCCTCCTTAAACCCTTTTTCCTCATGCACACCTTTCTTTAATAATCCCACAGCGACTTGCCTCACAAACTAACTCTCTCTCTCTCTCTCTCTCTCTCTCTCTCTCTCTCTCTCTCTCTCTCTCTCTCTCTCTCTCTCTCTCTCTCTCTCTCTCTCTCTCTCTCTCTCTCAATACCTTTCAACATGATCCTTCTTCTCAAACCCTTAATCCTGCGCCTCCCTCGTGCCTCTTCTCTCTTCCCTCAAGCTCAGTCTGACATCCCGTGTTGAGGTTAAAAGTTAATGGAGACAGATGAGATGAAAAGTACACCGTGGAGAGGCAGAGAGAGAGAGAGAGAGAGAGAGAGAGAGAGAGAGAGAGAGAGAGAGAGAGAGAGAGAGAGAGAGAGAGAGAGAGTATGTGTGTTTGTGTCTTAGCTTGCGTGATCCACTTTCTAAAGCGAGCTGTATGCTATGGGTGTGTGTGGTTAACCTTTTCTTAGAGGTCACGTAGCCGAGTGTTTCCAGACCCGCTGGTATGTGTGGGAAAAGTGAGGATGGATGGATGGATGGAAGGGTGAAGAGAAGGAAGGTGAGAGTGAGAGGAGAAGGGGAGATGAGGGAGGTATAAGGAAAAGTGTTAGTGTTGGTCACGCCTGATGCCTTAAGATGCGATATACAAACACCATATGTTTCCTCCCCTCGATGATCCGCAGTACAGATACCCAACAAACAAACACACAAAATTAACTTCTAACACTCAATAACATCAAGAACGTAAACTATTTCCACAAGTTAAAATAAAAAAATTAAAAAATCTCACTCTCTCAATAATATGACAAAAATATTCAGGTGAAAAAATGTAAGAAAATAATAAAATCAACAAGAAGACAACAACAACAACAACAACGTTAACTTTTCAGCCACTAGAGACGCCAAGGAATTATTATAAACAAGATCTTCCGTGCAACTGTAATGAATGTTGTAAATATTTCCCCACACAGAGATGCTAACCTTGTATCTTTCTCCTCCTCCTCCTCCTCCTCCTCCTCCTCCTCCTCCTCCTCCTCCTCCTCCTCCTTCTCCTCCTGCTCCTCCTCCTTCGATTGCGACACCGACGGAAATATTGGGAAAGGGTTAAGACCACTGCGGGCGACCTTAAGGTAATGAATCTCAACTCCCGGCAGTACACGGCTTCTCTCTCTTCCCTTCCCTTACAGTTCGCTTCGAGGGACAGGCGATGACAGAGCTCGAGCCTCAGTCCCATTACCGAGAGCAGACCTTGTTTAATTGGCTGGCGCACTGTAATAAACAATGATAAAGAGCTCTGGCAATACTAAAAGACAACCATAAATTTAGTGACTTGAAAGGGTGGGGGAGGGGAGGGGAGGGCGGGGAAACTAAGGGGTTGTGGTGAAGGTGTGGGAATTGAGGTGTGTGTGTGTGTGTGTGTGTGTGTGTGTGTGTGTGTGTGTGTGTGTGTGTGTGTGTGTGTGTGTGTGTGTTGCGAGGGGAGGGGAGGGGGAGGGGGGATGTCAACAAGAGAGATGGGGTTAGTCTACAAGGTCGTTATTAGCAAGAAACTGATAAATGGTGAGCGGAGGGAAGGCTGAGGCGAAACTACGAGGCAGGAAGGAAGAAAGAAGATATAGTGGAATTGGAAGGGACTGGCGTGGAAGGGAAAGGTGATGGTGGGGAGGAGGAAGAGGGAGCTAGAAGGGAGGTGGAGAGGAGAGGAGCTACAGAGGAGTGAATGGACGCAGTATGTATGTCTGTGCCACAAACAGGTAACCAAATGTTGTTATTGTGATCGGTGGTGAAAGGTAAGGCGGAAGATAACAGACTGGAAGGTGGGCGGGAAGATATGGATACACTGATAAAGAGAGATAGAAAGAGAAAGGTTAGTGGATACAAACAGGAAAGAATTGATAAATAGATAAGATAAATGAACTTACGTGGCAAGAAACGGAAAGTTCGATTAAAATTGATATACACATTAATGAAGATTAGATAAA
>JAPQNM010000038.1:22348339-22365839 GCA_029783475.1 Metacarcinus magister
GAGAGAGAGAGAGAGAGAGAGAGAGAGAGAGAGAGAGAGAGAGAGAGAGAGAGAGAGAGAGAGAGAGAGAGAGAGAGAGAGAGAGAGAGAGAGAAAGGGAAAGGGCACACTGACAAACTGAAATGTCGAAACACTAGGGGCGTAGAGTAGCAGAATGTCAGGTGGGCAAGCTATTAGAAGGGTTTCGTACTGGAGGAGGAGGAGGAGGAGGAGGAGGAGGAGGAGGAGGAGGAGGAGGAGGAGGAGGAGGAGGAGCATGGGAAAGTAAAAGGTCGTGTCACGGTAGTTTGAGGCGCACAGAGAAAGGCTCCAGAAGGCTTAGACGAGGCTGTGTTGCGAGGTGTGTGTGTGTGTGTGTGTGTGTGTGTGTGTGTGTGTGTGTGTGTGTGTGTGTGTGTGTGTGTGTGTGTGTGTGTGTGCGTGTGTGTTTTACTGGAAGATACGTGACACCGACCCGAACATGTTTGAGGCGATGGTGTCCAGTAATTTGATAGTGCACGCTTGATATCCTTGTTTTTTCTTCTTTTTACTCTCTCTCTCTCTCTCTCTCTCTCTCTCTCTCTCTCTCTCTCTCTCTCTCTCTCTCTCTCTCTCTCTCTCTCTCTCTCTCTCTCTCTCTCTCTCTCTCTCTCTCTCTCTCTCTCTCTCTCTCTCATGAATGATTGATGGATTAGTTTTGGATATTTGCAACACTTCAAGGCTGTGATCCAACATTGTGTGTGTGTGTGTGTGTGTGTGTGTGTGTGTGTGTGTGTGTGTGTGTGTGTGTGTGTGTGTGTGTGTGTGTGTGTGTGTGTGTGTGTGTGTGTGTGTGTGTGACTGGTAACACTGCAACACCAGGAAGATGAGTTCAGGGTCTTGGTAACATTGCAGTGGTATAGCAATGGAAGGTTTTAGATACGGTATCACTGCATCTGTAAGTACGAGATTGTATTTAAGATTTTGGTAACACTGAGGCGCAGATAAATAATGTTAATAAGGTGAAATAATAAGATAAAAGGAACAGTAAATAATAAATAAATAATAAAATAAGAAGAGTAGTAAATAATGTTAAATGAGGCAATCTTGATAGTCACAATATATACAAGTAAACACGAAAATAAAAGGCTATACAGTCGTTGCAAACAATACACGCAAATGAAGAAAAAAAAAGTCAAGAGTAATGAACACACGACAACAATAGAAAGAAAACAGGTAGTAGTTAGCATGACGGTAACACTGTAGGGATAGGAAGACAACAATTACACCACTGATAACATAAACAATGATAACGACCTTCATACCATATCATTGTTAACACTACTCTATAACCTTCACGAGATGAGCTTACTGCTAATTGTACTTATATAACATTCATTAACAGAGAGTTGATAAGAGGAGGAGGAGGAGGAGGAGGAGGAAATAACATAATATTGACAGATCCTCCATCCACCACACACCTGTCTACCTGTACACCTTTCTACAGTCTTTCCACATACCCTGATGATTAAAGAGGTGCGTGAAAGGGGTACTAGAAGGTGGTGAAGGGAAGGTAACCGGACTACCTGACGTGATTAATGACAGGGCGATGACGGTGGGCGGCTGCAATCATTTTGTGAGATGACGCGCCTCTACAGGGCCCACAAAGGATGCTGTAGTTATACATACCACCACGTCCTCCAGCGCCCTGAGGCTACGGTGGTCGTGGTGTTGTTGTTGTTGGTGGTGGTGGTGGTGGTGGTGGTGGTTCTTGGCTTCCGAAAGATTATTGCAAAGAGAAAGTGATGAGGAAATCGTCTCCTCCCAAAGAAAACGAAGGAAGGGACAGGTCATATCCATCGGTATTATCATCATCGCCTTGTGTTACATCCTGACACTGGAGCCGTTGGTAAGACTCGCCTCACATCACGCACTCCCTTATCAAAACTAATCTTCGCGCCTCACATCGCCGGCCACCTTCCCAAATGGACACCGTGGCTCGAATAGGAATTGTATGTATAAAAGAGGGTAATATAAAAAGAATTAATACATCGTACAGCTCGTAAAGATAAAACATGTGGACATTAATCTTCTCACCACGTCCTGGCTTGCTGTTTAAGGTCTTTGCACTTTTCTTTTTTTTACCAGTCAGGAAGTCTACCCTATAACCCGACGCTTAACTGGCGAGGAAAGTGCTAGGCTGCGGGGTGTGGGGCTTCCCGTTGTATGGCTGGGATTCCCGAGGCGGAGGCACTGACCCGCTGGCCCTTGCTAATCCCGACCCACCCGCGCCCCAACTCTCCTAGGCCTCTTAGCCAGCCCGGGACTTCCTGATCTGGTGAGGCAACATGGTAAACAGGCTCCAGTGAAGGAATCTCTGGTTAATATGGAAGAGAGAAGGGTCATTGCACTGGAAAGATTCTGGTTTTACTCTTCAAGTATATGCAAGTCATGGCCAGACAGAGGCAGATGGGTAAACAAGAGCAATCAAGTAGAGTTAATCGCTATGCACCCGGAACATAAAGTAAAGATTGCGCTCGGAGGGAAAATCCGGAGACGTCATGGTTGCGTGCAAGTGTAGCTCATGATCATATGCTCGACGGTCTGCGGGGAAAGGGAGTCGTAGCGAAAATAACTCCCGGTGCTGGCTGGAAGCGAGGGAAGCAGACCACGACAGCCCGCGGTCCTCGCCTCCTACGTGCCTCTCTGAACGTGTTTGGAGGGAGAAGAGGATGGTTGTCTGGCGCACTCCAGCTCGGCCCACCCTCACCGTCACGCCTCCCTCTCAACAAGGATTAACGCATCGTATGAGAAACTAACTCCCTGAGAGACTAATACTTCAAGGTTTGAGTGGTGACTCGCTACCTCACTTCGGCCGCGAGAACACCTGCCCTGTATTGCCTTGCCTTGCCCTACCCTGCCCCTGTCCTGCCCTGCTCTGCCTTGCTCTGCCCACCCCTGCCTTGCTCTGCCCACCCCTGCTCTATCCTGCCCTGCCCTTACCGGCCTTCCTCAGTGCTGCCTGTATGCCTCGTAAAGAGACAATGGTGCTGAAGCTTTCCTATTGCTTTTATGTTTTGGTGACAGGCTTCATGCTTGACTAATTACTATTATTGAAAAGGAACATTGACAGCAAAATTGTATTGTTTTATCGTTATTATTGTTATTATTAGTATCATAACTATTATGAATACTATTATCATTATCAATATTAGAATTATTATCATTATTGTTATTATTATCATTATTGTTATTATTATCATTATTGTTATTATTATCATTATTATTAATATTATTGTTATTATCAACTATTATTGATCATTATTACTTTCATTATCTTCATTAATAGTAGAAGCAGCAGCAGCAGCAGCTAATAAATGTATACCTAAAGATTCCTACGCGTGCTTTACGTAATGGAGGGAGGAAGCCTCTTCCCAATCAGTCATTGGCCCTCACTGCTCTTCACCGCTCCTCCTCCTCCTCCTCCTCCTCCTCCTCCTCCTCCTCCTCCTCCTCCAATCCTTAGCCTACCTTCGTATAATTACTGGTATGACGGGATTTTTCGTCTGGCTCGACTTGGCTCGGCGCGGCCAGGTGGCGGGGCGTGTAAAGGGGAAGTACAGTACGGTGTGACGTGGTGGTGGTGTGTGTTGAGGTCAGTTTGGTGGGCGTCGTGGTGTGTGGTTTTCTCATGGTGTAGTGAGTAGTTTGTTGTGTGGTGTGGTATGGTGTGGTGTTATGTGGTGTGATCTAATGGTGTTATGTAGTGTGGTGTGGTGTGGTGTGGTGTGGTGTGGTGTGGTGTGGTGTGGTGTAGTGTGGTGTGGTGTGGTGTGACGTAGTAACTTGCCACAGCCTTAAGGTGAAGAATGGCTTACTTTTCCTTTCTTCCAAGCGAATGTAATATTAACTTTTACTTTTTTTTAGAATTTCATCTCAAACACTTAAGTACTACTATTTCCAGCAAAGAACCACGACTCGAGGCTTTCTTACTTACGGATCAGACTTGCGTGTCGATGTGCTAACAGTGATTCATTTTTCTTTTATTTTTTATATTTACTTTTGTGTGTGTGTGTGTGTGTATATACTTGCACTATCTTCCTCCAATTCAGTCAGAAGAAAGCTGGAGGTAAACACAGGTGATAGAGATTGTTATTACACTTACATTTACACACCACAGCGTCTGTCTGTCTGTCTGTACACTTACGTTGAGTGTGGTTTGCATTTACAATTATTTGGATAAAGTGGAAAACTAAACGTATGTATACAGGTGTGGGTGTGTGTGGGGGGGGGAGGGGAGTGACGGCTCACACTAGGTATTCAACGGTGGGGAAACTTTATTATTTTGTTATGAATATATCACAAAGGCAAATTACCGACTCAGCGAACTAACATTGGAATGATTAATTAAAACAAAACAAAAAAATGAAATCATATATGGACAAAAGAAGCTAATATATCAAGGAAATTAAACATCTATACGTAAGAAACTGCCAAGGTTGATGTCAGTATGAATGAAGGTGTAGAATTATTGCTGTTGTTTTTTTCTACAATAATATGTTATCGTCCGCACCGCACCGGTTTGTCATATTTTTTTTATACCTATATTTGAGGTGTGGATATATAACCAAGTGAATCACACACACGCAATAGTTACAATTTCGTAGATTTACTGCTAAAAAAAATTGAGTGTTAAAATCATACCAAGTAGTATCATATATTCAAGATGAAGAGGAATTAACCTAAGCATATTATTGAACAAAACTCAATTTCTTCAATAATACATCAATCTCTCCGACGCCACACACACACACACACACACACACACACACACACACACACACACACACACACACCCACACACACACACACACACACACACACACACACACACTTTCTAAGGCAATGACTTGTCCCGGAACCAACACATTTGTTTATCTACAACCTGCGGCGACTCTCCGTTCCTCCCCCTCGTCTTCTCTCCACCATACAATACACAGTCATTTCCTACAGTGGGTCGCCAGGCGGGTCTGCACAATGTTGGCTAATACTACATGTAGGTTATTTTCTTGCTACTCACAACATTTTTCCTCCTCCACCAGCCACCGTGACGCCTTTCTCCCGTGGAAATATGTCGATTTTTTCTTATGTTGTCTGGCAATTCTCTCCGTCAAGACACAGAGAACATTGTGTTTAACGATAACTCACCAATCTTCTCTCTCCTACAGGCATGATGGCCGTGCTGTCGGCGGTGGTGATGGCGTGTCTGGTAGTGATCTCGGTGACCGCAGACACCCTCAACCCACAGCCGCTGCCACAACCGCTGCCACTCCCGCTCCTCTTGGATCAAGGGCGCAGGGAACCTCACTACATCTTCACAGAGATGCTCAACCCAGAAATACTGGGGAATAGCGTCCAGGAACAAGATCTTCGTGCTTCTGAAGAATTTGGTGAAGGCGGCATCGAAGCTGGTGTCCCAGGGCCGCTGCACCTCTCTTCATCACACGGGAAGCAGCCAAGTGATACTCAAGTTCATGTCCCGAGGGAAGCAGCGATCCTGACGCGCTTAACGTCCTCGGATCTCCTCGAGGAAGAGGGAGCATCAAATCGAATGCTCTGGAGTCCGTCAAGGCAGAGAAGGATGTATGACGTCATCACTCCCCGCCACAAGGGCTCCAAAAAGGGCCACAAGCGACAGAAGCGGTACACCCTCAAGTATAAGTTAAGGTCCATCGCGGTGCCGCTCAGCGTGTTCAACTTCTTGGGCTTCCTGCCTGTCCGCGTGCCTGGCCTGCCTTATCACAACGACCTTCCTTCCCCGGACTACAGCCGCTACAACACCAAACATGACGTGTTTGTTCCGAGGTACAGAAGACGAAAGACCTTCAGGAGGTTTTGAAAAGAGTTCTGCCAAACATATTTCCGCAAAGATTGCTGGATTTTATACTATACCCCGCAGCGGATCAGATGCTTGCAACAAACGCTTGTAACTCAAACCGAAGCAGTATCATCTGCTTCGAAGCAGAACTCACCATGTAAGCACGTCTGGCTAACAACAGCACCAACAAGGTACTTTCTACTCTGGGTTTACATTACTTTCACCCAATAAAACTAAATACAAAACATGGTGTTGTGCCAACGTGGTGGTCTAGCTGTGGCGTTTTCTCATGTGCCAAAGAATCATTTACAAACCCATAAAGAACCAAAATTTTCAAACAAAACATACTACAGTTTTTGCGGTGGGCAATATTTACTGTGGAGAAATTACTGAATCAACAAAGACTATCAATTGTAGTGAAGAAAAACTAAATTCCGTGGCTTCGCTTTCCCCATTATATGATGCAGCGGCTTCTGAAGGAAGGTTTTGTTGAATAGTTTCACGCAAGATTGCTAAAGCGGGACAACCTGGAAGCCGATGTATGTTGGCAACCACTTGGGTTTTCATTTAGTATCTCAGTCCTACAGACCTTCAATGACGAACGAACTACCGAGTAAAGAGTCCTATCTCCTTCCACCCTTCAGCTGTTCGGCAGAAGGATCGGCTCACACATCCAAGGCGTGTGTGGTGATATGTGAGTGGGCGTGGGCGTGGCCGTCCCCCAGTAGGTGAATGAGGCCAGCCAGGTGCTCTCCTCCAGCTCCTCCTGGAGTTATTACTTAAGGATGAGCACGTGTTCCTTTCACGATAACGATGGTAACACGAACGACCTTGAGTTCCGTTTATAAATTATTTCTCAGGTCGTCTACGATAGTTTGCTCTTGGATGGTGCTTCTATGTGTAATAAAGATTAAGCAAAGTTTGGTTTGTACTTTTCCTCCCAAACACATTAACATAACTATACATACATGCACATTATATATAAACAGGATTTTGAGGAACTAGAAATAATAACACTTGGAGAAAATGAAGGGAGTGAGCTACCATGAAGTACTTGAAGACCATGAAAGGTTTGGAGCACGTCCACAGAGCAGACTCCTTCCATTAAAAGTGATTCAAAGCAGCTGGAAGAACACAAGAAGCTAAGTTTCTTTCAGACAAAGAATACTAGAACAAATAAACTACCAGATGCACTCAAAGTCGTAACAACACTGAATAATACAACAGTAAAATATCAAAACAACAAAAATCAATAGATAACTAAATAACAGACAACCATTCATAAAAACAGACTCGCGCATACAAGTGGCGATAGTTTCAAGTACACTTACATATCTACACCGGCAAATTAGTCATCCAGGTAAGTTATATTGTTTCATAAAGGATGGTCAGCAAAACAGACAAGTATAACATAACAAGTGGCATTGGTACGTTTTCTTCTACATAACAGAAGAAAAAAACTATTCAAGCTATGACTATAACCCAACTCTTCTGACTAACCTGACTCTTCACACACAGTAACAAAATACTTCCATACACTTTACTGCAAACTAACAATGACAAAGAAAAATATTGTCACGACCTAAAGAAAAAGCGGTAAAAATGCAGAATAAGACCTTCTGCCCTTTCTTTTTTCTCTCCTTCCCTACATACTAAACATAGTGTACTCAACACATCTGTGAAGGTTTCAGGCGGCGCTCACCATTATTTACCTCGCAAAACGTCTTTGAAGTTGTTATGTTATGTTATGTTAGGTTGGTTAGGTTATGTTAAGTTATGGTTAGGTTAAGGTTGTAAGGTTAGGTTACGGTTATGTTATGGTTAGGTTAAGTTAGGTTAGGTTCGGTTCAGCTAAGTTTGGTTATATAAGAATTTTACATTTTATTACCCAAATCAAGGACAAAAAATCTAACTTTTAGGTAATAAACTGTAAAAATCTTTTATAACCGAATCTAACTGAACTGAACCTAACCATAACATAATCGTAACCTAACCTAACAACCTTAACCTAACCATAACCTAACCATAACCTAACATAACATAACATAACATAACTTCAAAGACGTTTTGCGAGGTAAATAATGGGGACCCCCGCCTGAAACCTTCACAGATGTGTTGAGTACACTATGTATAGTATGTAGGGAAGGAGAGAAAAAAGAAAGAGCAGGTCTTATTCTGCACTTTTACCGAAAAAACCAACAACTTGATATAATGAATTTACACATAAACTAAAGCAATATAAATCAGATCCAATAAATAAACAAATAAATAACCACATCATAAAATAAGATAAACTTTATTGTCAAATAGTATGCAATACAAGTTGAATTTTTTCTTAACTGGAGCTCATCCATATATGCATTAAATAAAATTAATAAATGAATAAATGAATGAATAAATACAAAATATCAAAATAACTACAAGTATTCACAAATGGCCAAACACTCACCCACGGCAGGTAATGAACGTCATCACTTGATTCAGTGGTGGGGGAAGGAGCCAGTGAGGGAGGGAGGGACTAATGAAGAGAGGAGGAAGGGAGGGAAAGGGAGGAGGGAGGGAGATAAATACTCTTCCGCATACTTGTCACAAAATAATATTCCATGGCAGCTTGATCGGTGGAGGGAGGGAGGGAGGGAGGGAGGGAGGGAGGGAGGGAAAGGTGGAAGGGAAGGGAGAAGTGGATGAAATACAGGTCAGTGGCCCGGTCGATGGTAGGGTGTCGCTAATAATGAGTACCTGGTGTGTGTGTGTGTGTGTGTGTGTGTGTGTGTGTGTGTGTGTGTGTGTGTGTGTGTGTGTGTGTGTGTGTGTGTGGTGTGTGTGTGTGTGTGTGTGTGTGTGTGTGTGTGTGTGTGTGTGTGTGTGTGTGTGTGTGTGTGTGTGTGTGTGTGTGTGTGTGTGTGGTGTGTGTGTGTGTGTGTGTGTGTGTGTGTGTGTGTGTGTGTGTGTGGTGTGTGTGTGTGTGTGTGTGTGTGTGTGTGTGTGTGTGTGTGTGTGTGGTGTGTGTGTGTGTGTGTGTGTGTGTGTGTGTGTGTGTGTGTGTGTGTGTGTGTGTGTGTGTGTGTGTGTGTGGTGTGTGTGTGTGTGTGTGTGTGTGTGTGTGTGTGTGTGTGTGTGTGTGTGTGTGTGTGTGTGTGTGTGTGTGTGTGTGTGTGTGTGTGTGTGTGTGGTGTGTGTGTGTGTGTGTGTGTGTGTGTGTGTGTGTGTGTGTGTGTGTGTGTGTGTGTGTGTGGTGTGTGTGTGTGTGTGTGTGTGTGTGTGTGGTGTGTGTGTGTGTGTGTGTGTGTGTGTGTGTGTGTGTGTGTGTGTGTGTGTGTGTGTGTGTGTGTGGTGTGTGTGTGTGTGTGTGTGTGTGTGTGTGTGTGTGTGTGTGTGTGTGTGTGTGTGTGTGTGTGTGTGTGTGTGTGTGTGTGTGTGTGTGTGTGTGTGTGTATTAAAAATAGCCTTAGACAGTCTTATCAATAAGCAAATTGCTTCCTCTTTCCTTCCTGGACGAGGTGAAGAAGAGGCAGGAGGAGGAGAACAATAAAAGTAGTTGTAGTAAAAAAATAAATAAATAAATGAATAGATAAATAAATAATGATGATAATGATAATAATAATAATAATAATAATAATAATAATAATAATAATAATAATAGTAACAATAATAATGAGGGGGACGAGGAGGAGGAAGAGAAGGAAAATTAGGAGGAAGAAGCAACACAAGGAGGACGAGAATAAAACACGAGAAAAAAAGAGAGAAAACCAAGGTATTTAAAACAACAACAACAACAACAACTTAATGAAATGACTGAAGAACAAAAGCACGTAACATGTAATATGGTCACCGCTAACTAGGAGGTTTGAGCGGCAGCCATAACGAGCCTTTAATAAACGTGAATTACAACCTTTTATTTTGGGGTGTGGGGTGGGCAGTTCACTTCCGCCTGGACGTAACTTTGATAATTAATGGTTTTATGTTTTTTACCTCTTCCTCCTCCTCCTCCTTTCCTGTTTTGTTTTTAAATAAATAAACAACAAACACTCAACACTAAAATATATATAAAAAAAAATTGTACAGATCCTTTGCTCTTAACTGTTTATTTCATGTGTATTAATAATCATCATCATCATCATTTACTAACGCCTTGAATTTACAACTACGCACACACCAACACGAACTAAACTTGTACTCAATCAATATTTCCTTCACCCTCGAGTTCACTGACTTCCTCTTTCAACACGAAGCAGAACAAATGACGCACACAATGCACAAGAAAGTAGAGGCAATTTCGTGGAACACTTCATACGTAGTGTTTACTTACCCTCTTACTCCCTTCCCTCCCTCCCTCCCTCCTTCCTTCTCTTCTCACCCCCTCCTGTCACTCTCTTTCTCTCTCCAGTCCCTAAATGCGTGCTTCTATCATGCCCCCCACCTTCCTCCTAACCTCTCCTCCTTGTGTGTGTGTGTGTGTGTGTGTGTGTGTGTGTGTGTGTCGTGTGTGTGTGTGTGTGTGTGTGTGTGTGTGTGTGTGTGTGTGTGTTCATCCTACCGGCCTATTCTCTCCGTGTGTACTCGCCCCACCTACTTCATGTTTTATTCTGTGTTGTGGCCTCGATTCAGTACTGTTTAGGACGCGACCTACTGTAGCCCCTTCAGTTTTTTTTCTTTTTCTCTAGTGGACATCGATGAGTTATAATGAAGAGTATAGGGGTGAGGAGGAGGGAGGAGGAAGGAGGAAGACGAGGAGGAGGAGGAGGAGGAGGAGGAGGAGGAGGAGGAGGAGGAGGAGGAGGAGGAGGAGGAGGAGGAGGAGGAGGAGGAGGAGGAGGGACTGACAGTAGAAAAACACGAGCAGGTAAAAAAGGAGAAGAGAGATGATCAGTAGGAAATAAATGAAGAGGGAGAAGAGAGAAACTAAGATGAATAATTATACAATATATGCGGATGGTGGAGGAAGCAATAATATAGGAAGGAAGGAATAGAGGAGGAATAAGGAAGGAATGAGAGGGAGGAATAAGAGGGATGAATAAGAGGGAGGAATGCGAGGGAGGAATAAGAGGGAGGAATGAGAGGAAGGAATGAGAGGGAGGAATAAGAGGGAGGAATGCGAGGGAGGAATGAGAGGGAGGAATGAGAGGGAGGAATGAGAGGGAGGAGTTGATGGGTGTTTGAAGTGGAGGCGTGAGTGATGAGGGCGTGGAAAGCTTGTCAACGCGGTGCCACTAATGTGGATGACGGAGGTGGCACACGCACGCCGCGACCTGGTGTGTGTGTGTGTGTGTGTGTGTGTGTGTGTGTGTGTGTGTGTGTGTGTGTGTGTGTGTGTGTGTGTGTGTGTGTGTGTGTGTGTGTGTGTGTGTGTGTGCGTGGGCGTGGGCGTGTGCGTGTGTTAGGTGTGTGTGAGCGTGTGTGTGTGTGCGTGTACTGGGAAAAATATAACAATTTTCAAAACACAAAATATATTCCCTAACACACACACACACACACAAAAACACATAAAAAATAAACACACACACAATCAAACACGGAAGTAAACACAATCTCCCATACCATCAATAGATAAACACCACACCCCCCCCCCACACACACCTTCCTGAGTACCCCCAAATTATAGGGTGAACATGAACAAGAAAATTAACTACACAAAAGGACTACTTCCGTCACCCCCATCAATAACACTTAAAGAAAACGGGGACAGGGGTGGACATTCACACTTCCGGGCTCCTGTCAACCTCCTCTGATGATTGGGAAGGGGAGAGGAAGGGGAGAGGAAGGGGAGGAGAGGAAGAGGGATTAAAAAAGTTTGGGAGTGGAGGTGGAAGGACAAGGGGATGATGGGGGGGTAGAGGGAAATGAGTGTATGAGGAGGAGGAGGAAGAGAAGGGGGAAGGGGAAGGGGAAGGGGAAGGAGAAGGGGAAGGGGAAGGGGAAGGGGAAGGGGAAGGGGAAGGGGAAGGGGAAGGGGAGGCGTGGGGCAATGACGGTGACTGACCACTAACGAGGACGAGGAAGACAGGAAAAAGAGGCCGCACGCAGGAGAATAGAAATGTATAAATGAATAAATGAAGTAAGTCAAGAGATAAAAAAAATAAATAAAAAAAAGCAAATCACAGTCATCCATATTAACACATTTTTTAAAGTAAGTGTTTCAGCAAATTCTCACTCGCTTTAATTTGATTTTTTTTTCTCTCTTTTTCCTTTTCACTTGCATTCTCGTTCTTACAGTGTTTTCTATCCATCTATTCTCTCTTATTCCTTTCATCCTATTCATCTTTCCCTCTTCATCCATTCTTGCTTCTCTTATCCCATCCTTTCTTATATCGATAATCTCTTTCCCTGTTTTTCTTTCCCCCATTCTTGGTTCTTATATATCTTCTTTCCCTTTCATCTATTTTATAATTCTCTCTCTCTCTCTCTCTCTCTCTCTCTCTCTCTCTCTCTCTCTCTCTCTCTCTCTCTCTCTCTCTCTCTCTCTCTCTCTCTCTCTCTCTCTCTCTCTCTCTCTCTCTCTCTCTCTCTCTCTCTCTCTCTCTCTCACTTTTATGTTTATGTATCTCATTTTCTTAGTTATACAAAAACATTTTCTGCTTTCCATTCCTCCCTCTCGTTCTCCCTTCCTTCCCTCCCTTCCCTCCCTTCCTTCCCTCCTTCGCTTACTCCTTCTCTCCCCTCAGCCGCGATGTCCTCCGTGACCTGTCTGCCTTCAACAGTCATGCAAGGTCCTTCACTCTAGCCCCTTCCCCGCGTGCCTGACCTAACCCCGCCTCCTCCGTCTGATGCTAAACCTCTGTAAGGATTAATAGGACATTTTTCAGCCTATCGTCATCTTCCAAACATGTATTAAAGGGCATTAATGAGCTAATTGGTGTCTTGGAGCGTTATGATTTTCCTGTGTGAAATACGAGTGTAAATTCATGTCATTATGCACAATTGTTTTATTTTTCCTGTCTTTTAAACTATGATTCATGTTCCTTGGCCTTGTCTTATGTTATGAATGTTAATGAATATAAACCAACTTTTGTGTGATGCTTATTTTTTCGTGAAACCCAGAGGTCGCATTGTTACACACACACACACACACACACACACACACACACACACACACACACACACACACACGCACACACACACACACACACACACACACCGAGGGAGGAAAGGAGTCATGACCTTGTAGAGCTTCGGGAAAACACTGATCAAATCTCATACATTCTGTAAGGAACAAAACTGTCTGTTCTGTAATTAAACATCAACTAGATGCAAAGGTTCTGGTGCTGTTAAATCACACACATGAAAGAAAGCAGCAGTATTTTACTTATAAATTGATCCGGTACAGTAATAAATTAAGTACATTTTTTTTCTCACTTTCGGTACATTTTCGTCACGAAGGAACGGGACTTACTTCATGGTCAGCGTGGGGACGGTTAACTCCCCAGCATGTACTGTAAATATAAGATCACTGCTGCTCCTCCGTCATCAGATGGCTGCAGAGGCCACACCTTCCACTTCGATGCCTAAACACATAACGAGGAATTATCGGCAAGACAGACAGCCGTCTCCCGCAGCCAGGAGCGGTTGATGTTGAGCACACTTCTTGATGGTGCGGCTTCCTGGATGACGACCCAAGAAGAGACAGACGGTGTACCAGACCGCTGCGACACACAGCGGTACCATCCCACCAAGTCTTTGTTGAAGTCCATGAAGATGAGGATACAGTGAGAGAGGTGGGAGGAGCACCCGCAGGCAAACACACGCTCACCCTTCACAAACGACCCCACCGTCTGGTTGTTACTCGTCTGCCACACCACAGACCTATCTTCATACTTTCCTTCTTCCAAGCAATAGATGTAGGCCTCCTCAAGGTAACCAATTTCTAAAGCACTGCCGTTGCCGCCAATAACCCCGACCGAGGGACGTATCTTCAAATTAGCGGCCACAGTGAGGAACGAAGCCCAGAGCAGCAAGGCGAGGGTGTCAGAATGATGCTTCTCCATGGTGCAGTAAGTTGCTAAATGACCGAGTGACAAGCTGCTGCGGGAAACAAAGAGCAGCCAGAAAGAGTTGGGGAAGGGAGGGTGAGGCAGAGTGAGCGTCCCCTGTGTTATCTTGGCATTACTCCTAACCACACACTGTGGATACTCTCCTCTCAGAACAGTTTTGTTTGTTGCGGCAAAGGAGAATACGATTTTTTTCCGGGAATTCCCACAACAATGGCACTGATTCAACCCGAGGACAATAAGAGGTCGCCGTGCCAGGAGCGAGGCTGCTGCGGTGCCCAGGGAGATGCTGTCACTCATTGTCACTCACCACTTGACAACATGGAAGAGTGGTCTAACCTAAAGTGTTTTCCTGTCACACACACACACACACACACACACACACACACACACACACACACACACACACACACACACACACACACACACACACACACACACACACACACACCACACACACACACACACACACACACACACACACACACACACACACACACACACACACACACACACACACACACCACACACACACACACACACACACACACACACACACACACACACACACACACACACACACACACACACACACACACACACACACACACACACACACACACACACACACACACACACACACACACACACACACACACACACACACACACACACACACACACACCACACACACACACACACACACACACACACACACACACACACACACACACACACACACACACACACACACACACACACACACACACACACACACACACACACACACACAACACACACACACACACACACACACACACACACACACACACACACACACACACACACACACACACACACCACACACACACACACACACACACCACACACACACACACACACACACACACACACACACACACACACACACACACACACACACACACACACACACACACACACACACACACACACACACCACACACACACACACACACACACACACACACACACACACACACACACACACACACACACACACACACACACACACACACACACACACACACACACACACACACACACACACACACACACACACACCACACACACACACACACACACACACACACACACACACACACACACACACACACACACACACACACACACCACACACACACACACACACACACACACACACACACACACACACACACACACACACACACACACACACACACCACACACACACACACACACACACACACACACACACACACACACACACACACACACACACACCACACACACACACACACACACACACACACACACACACACACACACACACACACACACACACACACACACACACACACACACACACACACACACACACACACACACACACACACACACACACACACACACACACACACACACACACCACACACACACACACACACACCACACACACACACACACACACACACACACACACACACACACACACACACACACACACACACACACACACACACACACATATTCCACACGTGTCTATTCACCCAGCGTATCAAGCACCAGAGAGGCACAGCAACACTCCGCTGAATGTCATCTTGCTTAACATTGATGCCTCTGAGTTTACTTGCTTCCCGCTCGTGTCGGCTGCACAATCAACATTTTTCCCTTTTATATCTGGTTTACACTTTACCTCCAATAGCACCAATATCACTGATTCTTCTTTATTGTACACTCACCACACATGAACTAAAGTTGAGCGTTGCAATCTTGTTGATGAGTTCTAATCATCTTGAAGTGTTATCTCATGCCAGCCTGATAGCTGATATTGTTATAGACTGATTAGATCGATAGATGAAGATATGTCAGTGTAACGACTCCTTCTGAAGGGCGTTTCTGTTGTTCTAATTTTTTCATAATGATAAATAATTTCACGTTATTTTCTTATTCTTCAATCGTAGGGCTAACATAAACCTACGAGTATGTAAAGATATTTGTTATTTTGACAATCAACGTCTTAATAACTATTTGGTAAGGTGACCGCATATAATACTGGATAAGGCGGCGTAATGGAGGTTCAAAAACACCGCGAAACTTTTTTAATTTTTCTCCATCCCTTGCCTGTTCTTCTCGCCTCATTTCCTCCACACGACAGTTTTCGGGGACAAATTTCCCACCAAAGTTTTGTTGTAGGTATAATCTGCTGTTAAGACTTCATTAAATAGAAAAGAGCGATGCAACGTACATAACTTAAGACAAGTTTCGTTATAAACAAGACAAAAACAAAACACGGGTGACTTTCATTCACTCCACGAAACAAATACTTACATACGTACTACATGGATATACAAATTAAATAAAACAAGCTACCAACACTATCACCACTGTATAAAAAAAATATTAGAGACCGACATTCATCAGCGGGAAACTAA
Organism: Metacarcinus magister; assembly: GCA_029783475.1. Lineage (NCBI taxonomy): Eukaryota > Metazoa > Arthropoda > Malacostraca > Decapoda > Cancridae > Metacarcinus > Metacarcinus magister. Next base: position 22,364,617 of record JAPQNM010000038.1, read on the forward strand.
AACTAATCTGAGCTTTCCTTCAACAGGTAATACGGGGGAGTGAGTGCGTTTCTCAAGTAGCGTCTGTCAGCTCACCACCGACGAGTCTTAGTAACTTGTCATGTAGGCTGACGAACCTTACACCCACTACACCAGCCTGAGAGAGGATGACAAGGGGCTCTGAAGGTCTTGGATTGAAGGTGGTTTAGCGGTTTCTATCTAAAATTATCACCCTTCGAAGATCACGTGTGTCTTTCATTAAGTTTCGTCAATCACCAGCGAGGCCACCAAGGTGATCTCTTTGGAGAGTGATCATCATCATCGTAAACTTCATCACGACACAAGATAAACATGACTTCCAAACACAATTAGATGGTCTCCTCCCCTTCCCCCTCCCCTTCCCCTTCCCCTTTCCCTTTCCCTTTCCCTTCCCCTTCCCCTTCACCCTTCCCTCTCCCCCAGCCTGCTCGCCGCCCCCAGCTAAGGGTCGGTTAACTCTTTGCAGTCAGTCCTCACGGTGTTGCTGCCACTTTTCTCGGTGTTGCTACAATACAAATGCCGCGTAAGGAATGCAAAGGGAATATGCTGCTTCATAACACACACGTCCACACAAACAAACACACACACTCACACTCACACACACACACACACACACGCACATACACACACACACACACACACACACACACACACACACACACACACCTCTCTTCCGTGTGCCATTACCAGACGTGTTTTGATCAGTCCATCCCTTCTAAGAGCCTTCCCCCCCTAAACCCTTTCACACCTGCCTTTTGTGCACATCGAATAACATCACCACCTCTTCACTAACACTAGAATCTCCATCACCATCAACACCACCACCATCAACACCAACAACAATATACCTCTTCACATGCCTGCCTCACCACCTCCTTACTCACGTCCTACCTCACCACCATTTCAGTTTACGCAATAAAGAAGGTGTAGCACAGTGGTAGGAAGATACAATGTCAACAACCAATGAAGTATCGGTCCAGCAAGTGGGTCACACGTCTAGTCATACATATTTCAGTGCACATGAATACTGCTGCTCGAATACCAGAGTGTCATGCACCTTCCTTCCTACTTCTTTCTTGCTGGGGGGTGGGAGGGGAGGGGAGGAAAGGGAAGAGAAGGGAAGGGAAGGGAAGGGAAGGGAGTTCGATGAGTAGGAAATTAAGGGAAGGGAAAGGAAGGGAGGGAAAGGGAAGGGAAGGGAAGGG